>CAXIQD010000391.1:0-12000 GCA_964030785.1 Siderastrea siderea | reverse complement strand
GGGGCTTTATTACTCTTTATTCTCGGGAGTTGCACCGGTCGCTTGCTAGATCAACTCACCTCGTTTTCTTTTTGAGCTCCCAGAACAACTTATTTCGAGATGGAGCAAGGTCTTGGTTTGGATGCTGTTCCTTACAAAGACAGGCCGGCTCTATATCCTTTCTTATTTATTCAAATTCGTACATATTGATACTTGGTATATCCTTCTTCACTTCCTTTTGGCTCAGACCTTCTTCCTTCAACAGCGTTTGGGTGTCCCGCAGCGGCTTCCCATCGCGTCAGGGTCAGACGCTCCCGCAGATTCTCCACGGCTTTGGCGAAGAGGAATGGGGGCAGTGCCTGGGTGTCAAGTGTTTCATCTCCGCCAGGGGACTCTGAGGAGTGATTTTCCAAGCATCCATGTTGCAACTAGAAGTGGAAAAATAGACCCCTCTAGAAGATGTATTGCATGGAACCCTTCTCTATCTATTTGGGAATCACTGGATCACGGTGAACACGGTGTTTTGGAAGGTAAACCCATGTGACCAACATAGTGAACGGGGACACCGCGAGCAATGTGACCGAGGTCCAAACAAACCAGTTGAACACTTCATGAAGTGTGCCGGCAATGACGTCCTCAAACCCTAGAAACAAACTGCACAGGTCTACCATGGTTTACTTTTACAAGCACCTGCAACAAAACTAGGCATAGCCGGGCAACAGTCAAAGGAAATGTCGTATGGTCTAGTGATGGTTGGGCATTCTACTGACAATCTTCACGTCCACGTCGCATGTTCACGTCCACGTCGCGGCTTCCATGCTTCCCAGACATGGTGAGTCATTCAGTTAAGCCATCCGGAATCATCCGGATCAACCCTGTGTAAGTCCGTACCAGATCTGAACACCCCACAGATCACCCCATATGGAAGTGGATGGCGATCCACCCCCAAAAAGGCTGAATCCCTCTACAAACAGCTTCTCTAGACCCGCTTCCAGGTTAGTGAATCAGGGTTTTTACACCCCGGTTTACCAACCTGGGACCCCAAACAGCACATGAGCCACGGTCACTTCACCTGGAAAAAACATGGTCAAGAACATACTGGATGCTTGTAATTCCCCCCGGTCATATCTGGTCACCCATTTGAGGTTCGCCTCCTCCAGTCGCTGGATGGATCCGAACGAACGGCGAAGGCCTGAAACATGGAATCCCTTCTTGATTTGCTTTGCCGGTGCAAAGGCCTGGTGCGCTTGGTCCAAGGCCATTCATCTCCAGTATAAAGGGGATGCTGAGACCCTTCTGCTGGGCCCTTCTGCCAGGTGCCGCTGGACGCCCCAAGGCCCCCCCACCAGGTAAAACACACGATGCTCCTTTGGACGATCTTCCGCCAGCGATCGCAAGTGCCTCCCACACGCTCGGGTGGGTCAAGGCAGGGGAGCCTGGTTGACCACCGAACATTCACCGAAGGTATGTAGCAGGGAGGGTCAGGTTCCTACCTGGCTTTCGAGCTGCAGCTGTTGACCCACTGGTGCATTTCAATGCATTGCCATGAATGATGTGTGGAAGATCCACTCACAGGGTCTGAACATGTTTGGAACTGACAGGGTCAGTCAGGGTCAGTTGTCGTTTGATCGATAGAACCTCAGCTGTCGAGGTGGGCCTCCAACGCCAACACCATTCTTTTTGGGATCAAGGCAGTGGACCTCCAGCAGAATGACGCTGAGAAACGGAGTCCCAGCTTGTCCCCGCAATAGTTTTTCTGGCATCCTCATGTCTACCGACCTTCAAAAGGGCAAAGAATAAGTAAGACATGGTGTCCACTATGGTTTCCCCATTTCCCGACCCAGGGTTGTGCCACTTAGACTTAGACCTTGAATTCCCCCCATCCTCAAGGACATTGACATTGTCTCCACTGTTTTCTCATCATCTTTCCTCCTGTTCTTCCATCAACAGAACGCAGAACGCTTAAGGGTGGAATGGAATGGGCCCTCATCACTCTTCATCACCATCACTTCAGCGAGCCTTTCACATCTTTCACCCTGTTTCCTTAGGCCCTTAATGGCCCTTCGACACGAGTGGAGGAACACCCACCTGTCCAATGCGACCACCGTGTCAGGCCTGGGGGACTCGGTGAAGGGCTTCGGTGGGGGTCGGTCGCGGTCGGTGTCGCTTTGCGGACGAATCCACTATCCACTTGGCTCATCTCCATATAATATATAACTCAGTTATAGTTAGTTATCTTTGGACCAATAAATGTTAGACAAGTTAGACTACTGAATGTGGACACAACTCTATAAAGTCCTCATATTCTATATTGGTCTATTATAATAGTCTATATAGTCTATATATGTCATATATATATATAATATAGTATTTTCAGCATCGATCTTGATCTCACGCTTCAACAAAAAGGCTCCTCACGCTTCAACCGTGACACCTCCGTCACAATTCCTTGAGGCTGCGGACTGGTCCAGCTGCACTTGCACATAGTGAAGCCTTTCTTTGAAGCTCTCGAGGTCCTGTGGATGGGCAGAATCAGCGAGAGCTGCAATCTTGGCACAGGACCGGCTTCATTTTTACCTCGCTCGGCCTCAAGAGAATGCTTGACCGAAGCTGGCCCCGAAACATCTTACAAAGCAAAGCCTTAGCAGCCTTAGCTCCAAAACATGTGAACTTCCAAACCCCAAAAGAGTAAACCTCCACCGTGGTGAGAGAAGGCACAACCGAGACCGAACCCGAACCCGACTTCTCGACCCACCCGTCCGGTTCCCGTCGGGTCCTCATTCACCCAGCCTTTCTGCTTTTCGAGGTGTTCTCGAAGCCGTTGGTCCCAAAAGTCGGTCACGTTGGTCACGTCCTCCGCGCGGACGGCCGCGGACCGTCGCGGAAGGACCACGAAGTAGGGGTGGGAGGAAGGGTGCCAACGCTGGCTGGAAACATGTTCAAACAAACAACGCAAAGCCAACACAAATGAATGGGTCACAAAAACCATGATGGCGGTGAGGTGTTACTGGGGCTAACGCTGAAGGGCCGCATCTTCAGCGAATATACAGATGTTCTGGATTCTGATAGCATCCGGAATCTCGACCCCTCCACCAGTTTTGGGAATTGGAATTGGGAGGATTGGAGAGGATTGAAGGCAATTTGGAGTCTCACCAGAACATGCGGTTGATGATATTATCCAGTATTTTAACCAATTAAGGTATTTATCGATACCAATGATTCTATTTTATTGCTTGGCTCTATCCTAATACCTGTAACAGTGGATGATGGTTAGTAAAGGCCTTGTTCAAAAATAGTGATAATTGTTTACTGACTGCTACAGGTAATAATAGGACAGACCCAAAATATCGCAACTGAAAGAGGTAGAAACGTTGACCCCATCTAAAGCAACAAACAAATTGAACTGTATTTAACTGTTATATATACATATATTTGGGATCACTCATTTCGATGGGGCACTGAATCCAAAACAGCGCTGTTGTGGTGTCAGTGACATTGCTGGAGTTCTTGCGCTTTTCGTCTAGCGCTAGCCAAAACGTACATTAAGTATGGCCTTGGATGATATGCCCTAGCTCTCTCTCTCTCTCTCTATTTGTTGTCCCACCCTCTTCAATCAAGCTCATATATTATATATACATATCATAAATAGCATAACATGTTCATGATCCAAAGATACCCAGTAGTGCCTTCCCGCCAACCGATCCCAACCCACCCACAAACACTAACAAACAAGCAAATACAATCAAAGAATGATTTGAATGTATTCTAATTACCTATATATATGAATTACAGTATATGAGCATGTGTTCCAAACCAAACCACGATCCTTACACATGCAAGTGCATGAGAATAGGCTACTTTCCGCCAATCCAATAGCAAAGCAAGAGGACCAACATGAACAAGCGAATCTAAACACCGGTATCCCCAAGGGTTCCTTGTCGTAGGTAAGTGCAGCTTGACACGGAACTGCAGTATTTCTGAAATCGTGTTAACAAGAGAACGTCACGCTCCTATATTCCAAACAAAGCATCAAGGAATTAAGCTTTCCGAAACTCCGGCAGTTTCCATGCAAAATAAAGGTTAACTTCCACCATACTTCCACCATCTTCCACCTTTAAGTAGGGAAACCAATCCCCCCAAAGCGCTAAAGGTTCTCCACTCTTCCAGGGTAGGTGTCACTTCGGGCTGGGAAGGGTCGAAAAAGCTTTTCGGGTCACCGAGGAGCTGGCGACGGTAGGCTCCTCGTAAACCCGACCGATCGGCTCCTTGTGGAACTGGGGATTGTCCACACCAATGATATGCATGTTTCCAGGCAACAAGCGCCTCAAGTGAATCGCATGGCACGTCGACCCCCAAAAAACACAGCAGCCACAACCAGGTACGGCGGAGACCGCGGGTGTTCACCCAACGCCTCACCGGCCCGGAGAGATGGCCATGTTGGGAGCATGACTCATCGGAAGATCTGAGTGCAGCACCCCATGTGGAGCTGGAACAGTGATGGGAAGGTCCTCAGATTCATCGACAGGTCCGAGGTCCTCCGTTTCGGATGGGACCGACCATGACCGACCTATGGAGGCTGGCATTACCATGATCCATCCAATGATGGTTGGGAATACATGGGAATATACTGTAGATCATAGGGACACCAAGGAACTCTCACCAAGGGGTTTCAAAATACAGCCAACATCTATCAACAGGGTCCCCCAACATGGCGCCAACCTTGCTGACATCCAATAGACATTGAGGAATCCACACGGCCAAAACGCCCAAAGAGGTTGGGCACCTGCCATACATTAGTGAATCCATGAGATTCAACTAAGTGATCTGGGCGATGGCAAAAGGAGACCTAGTACGCCAAAAGAACAACATGGAGTGATGGACAGTTCTACAACCAATGAGTCCATGCATGGAATGGCTGCACATATCTAGGATGCAAAGATTAGAGAAACTACAGGACATCCCGATCCCTCACAAACTGACAATGTTGTCTCTTGTGGCTGTCCCCAAATACATCGATTTGGAATTCATGTGTCAACAGCATCCCCTTGTAAACTTTTAAACCTCCTTAGGGAACATCTGATCAAGATGAACAAGCGGATCTCGTGCACCCGAGCCGATCTCGTGTACCAAGAGGCTTCTTCTTCGCCAAATCCCCGGCTGCGCCCAGCACTACCTGTAGAGCTGATGACTTCAAGGTCCAGCTTCAACCAGAGCCGTTCAATTCAAATTGTGTGTTTGCTCTCTTGACCCTGAAATCTCCGAACACGCCCTAGGATCCCGTTGATCTCGATGCGAACCAAGCCAACTTCCAGACCTCTTGTGGACCAAACAGCTCATCCAAAGTCACACCGGCAGAAACCATCAGAAACCACAGTTTGGGCACAAAAATCAAAACTGAAACACCAAGTTGAGAGTTGAGGCTCCCGTCTATATTGAAAATTGTTGTGGCCACTTGCTTTGTCATGATAAACTCTCAGCGTGCAGAAACTGACGTGCCATGCGCTTGATTGAACAAAGCACGTGCCCTGTGCCCTGCAGGGCGGTCCAAGTCGAGCACAAAAAAGTTGCTCAAGCTGGGACACACATCAAAAAGTTGAACCTCTACACGTAAACCCTGTCACCCCTGATATGTATACAATATGTATGGTGATAGAATAGTAATATATATATAGTAATATACCAATATAGTTATATATGGTACACTGCAGGAGATCCATGGAGATTCACCTTCCCGACCTGGTTCAAACAGCCGAAGGCTTGAAAGCCCCTTAACCGACCGCCTTGAAAGCGACTGCAAAAATCCTGTCACAGTGGTGTGTTCTTTCTCACTGAGTCCCGCCACGAAGGCATAGTGGTTCTCCTTGTCAACGGCCAGCCTTGGACGATTCTCTCCAGCCATCGCGTGTCCGCGTAGCGGTGTAGCCCCGCAGGTTGATGATGGAAGGAGTGACGGTCACGGGATGTGTGGCTCGATACATGGAACAAGCCCAAAGCAGCCAGGACCAGCCAACGTGCATGTTGTGTCTTAAGGGTGCGACTATGCGGCTATACTAATCTAGGTGAGACCATACATGGATGAATTTGCATTTGCATATGTAGAAACATATCACATCATATTACTAATATATACTTGGCTGGCGAATCTTGGTGACGTGGTATTGAACCACATCGCAAGAGAAATATTATATATATAAACAACTTGACAACAACACAAACACACATTATAAAACAAAGTCTTCAGCCTGGATTGTCCAACCAAGTCAGGTGAGGTATGTCGGCGGCGTGGTCGCCAGTTGTTCTCCTTCAGCTTGGCCCCGAGGGCTGAATGCGTGATGAGACTTACGTGTCTGACCTTGACATACTCAGCGACCAAGTTTGTGGATTCCCACTACACCATGTGGGATATACATCGGAATACTTATATAATAAACATCAATAAACATTGATAATCACTACCTGGTGTATAAGTTTGGAGATCGGTGCCCTACTCTCTGCTGCTTTTTGCCCCTCAATCTGGCAACAGCGGATCGAGGGTTGCCAAGGCGATCAGCAAGGCTTCCTCAGTTCCTTAGCAAGGCAACTGGCCACTGGCTGCTCAGTGTACCCTCGTCAAGCACTTCACAACACTAACCTAAAGCTGACTATGCCAAAGAAACAGTTGTTTGTTGTGTTCATTTTTTGAAATAAATAACGCTCAACTACCGGCGGTGAGATGGTGTCGGATGTTTTGAAGCAGCAAAGTCAAGGGGAACATGGAGAGATCCCACATAGTTCACGGAGGTCAATTGAACGACTCCGGATTTGTGTGTCCCTCAGGTCAGGCGGTTCTTCTTTCAGATTCACCACCAGGTCCATCAAATCAGGCATTCCTGCTGCTGTTCCCGTGTCAACCGAGGCGCGGATGGTCCGAGACTTCTGGCGCGGGCACACGTTCACGTAGCGCGTGAACAAGCTCGCCGGGTCGGTGGACGCCTCGTAGCCACTGACCGGGTCACTGATGACCTGCAGGAACAGTGCTGGAATGGGTGAACCAGAAAATGCCTTAGGAACGCCAGCCAGCAAAAAAACATGCCTTCTTAAGGTGCATGAAGAAGGGTTTCACGGTGAGAACAGGACGGACCGTTGGAACGGTGTTGGTTTTTTGCAACAAAAACGGGAGACCCTCATTCCACGGTGAAGAGTCACCGCTCTTAGGTGGGGATTCGGATCATCAACACTACTACGATGTACTACGTGTCTTTGGCTCGTGCTTGGCACAAAGAACCACAACTGAAAGCAAACTATTTGCACTGAACGCCAATCAACGCCAATCAACTGGTCATCATGTAAATTCAGAGATGTTCATACGAGTTGCGACTGCGAAATACAGTCAAGCGGATGCTTCCCACATCATCAAAAACAAGGTACCGCCGCCAAAAATGACCCTGCGCGATTTGTACAGTTCAGACATGGACACGTCTTGAAACGTCCCTTTTTTACGAAGTTTTCTTTTCTCACAGTTTGGATCATGTTTTTGTTATATCCAATTATTTACCAGAGACAGACTGGTGAAATGGAATCTCCAAGGGCTAAAAACCGCAAATGCACCAACTTTGTGCGCACACGCGTTTTGCAGGTGTCTTGGGTTTATAGTTTTGGAACTTTGCAGGCCAAAACCGCATGCGCAAACAAATTGTTTTTGTTGCCCCATCGAAATTGGGAACTTCGCACACATTCTTCGACGCGTTTTGCGTCACGCTGTCGTAGACCATCACGGGTGGTCAACTTTACAAGACCGTGTGCATACGAACGTTTAACATCACCCCACCCCAACCCCATCCCCATCCAAAGCGTAGCGTCAAGTCCGTGTGCAACTTCATACGAACGTTAACATCACCACACCCCAACCCCATCCAAAGCGTAGCGTCAAGTCCGTGTGCAGCTTCATATGAACGTTAAAATCACCCCACCCCCCATCCCCACCCCATCCAAAGCAAAGCATCAAGACCGTGCGCAACTTCAGACGAACGTTAACATCACCGCGCTCCAACTCCGTGCGCCCCATCCAAAGCGTAGCATCAAGTCCGTGTGCAACTTCATACGAACGTTAACATCACCCCACCCCAACCACAACCCCACCCCGTCCAAAGCGTAGCGTCAAGTCCGTGTGCAACTTCATACGAATGTTAACATCACCACACCCCAACCCCATCCCCACCCCGTCCAAAGCGTGGCATCAAGTCCGTGTGCAGCTTCATATGAACATTAACATCACCCCACCCCAACCCCATCCCCATCCCACCCCGTGCACACGTGCAAGCGAAGATCACCCAGAGAAAAAGTAGCATTTTCTCCTGGGGTCGCTAACAGCGGCGCTAGCAAAACAATCTCGCCCTAGGCCATTCAAGGTTTCCATGACTGCCTCGATCTGGCCACTCTCCTGAAAACCAGTATACTCTTGACATCTCTTGTCTCTTGACCTTAATTAACCCAATAATGCTAATTTACGCACTGTAGATGATGGCTGATTGGTGCCTGCACCACACGTGATTATAATGTTTGCTTGTAGAATAATTTAGTGTGAATAGTGCAAATCGGCATCTGTCGACTGTCCGAGTGCACCATCAGTCTCCAGAGATACGCCAATGTACCAACCTACGGTACACACATCAAAACGACCGCCCAGTGCCTCTTCAAAGCCTCCGAGCCCACCAAAGGCTAGCAACAAGTGCTGGTTTCAAGTTGGCCCCAGAAACTGGATAGACCCGGTGAAAGGCGGAGGGGAAGTCAGGCCAACGGATGGGCCCCACACCTGCCAGCAACCATGAAACATTCTTGACTGGGGCTGGCGGGGCGATGTTTTTAGGACGCATGTCTTTTGGAGGTCCAGTCCAATGATACATTTCCTGCTTCTGTATTGTTACACGTGTCCCCTTTTCGGAGATTTGTCAGTTCAACTCTAAACTTTACTACGGCAATGTTAAGTTGCATCCCCTAGATCATCGCTTCGAAACATGTCGAACACGGGGTGGTTTTTAGGCTTAGGACAGGAGGGTTCTTTATGTTCCACGGATAAAAACACGGATAAACGATGATAAGCGCCCTGGAAAAACAAATGGAAAGAAACACTGCAACTGTCCCTTCCCTCCAACTGATCTGTTTTCTCTTTCCTTCAACTTAATCCCTTGTCTTCCCAACTGTCGGGGCCGTCCCCTTCGCCGCCTCCAACGGTCTGGGGTGCCCCCACTGGAACTTGGGCAGCCGCCCAAATCCCAGCGCCTCGCCCCGCTCGGAGGTGCCCACAGTGAGGTCGTAACGGCCAAAGGGGCACTCCTGATCCATGAGGATTTCACCCGGATTCCTATAAAGGCACACGTATATTTATATTGTACATGTGTATACCAAGAAGTTATATGTAATATATACCGAAGCGTGTCCAGTGGGTCTGTCAGGAGCGTCCAATATGACCCCCCATACCATACAACAGGCTCCTAATGTGAAAGCGGGCTTCCAGCCTGCCCATCCACGTGAGCCGGCTCTCCACCCTTCCCATCCTCGCCGCCCCATGCCGCGGTGGACCTCTGCACCAATATCTTGGGGAGGGCCGAGTCAAGCATCTCTGGCATGGATTGGGCCGCTGTCAGCGTTCGATGATAGTCTGCGTGAGTGTGTGTGTGTGTGTGTCTAAGAGAGAGGTTTTTGAAGTGTTGAGGGCATTTTTGGACTGCTGCGCTTGAACATTGTTGAGTCAACAGCTGACAGCAGCCGAGTCCACATGGTCACCTGCAGCGCGCATAGGCTGCGTAACGCGACAAAGTCTGGAAGCTGAGCCGTTGAGGTGCTCATTTGAGCCAACTGCTTCAGATTTCCCTTGCCGTCCTCATCTGATAGCAGGATTTGGGCAAAGAACTCAAATAGCGGTGCAAATTGGGGGATATATGTGATCAAGCCTGAGATGAAGCCGACATGGGCAGACGCCGAACATGGCGCTGCCTTAGCTAAGTCGTTCAGACTTGGATGGAAAGTCAAGATGACAAGACATGAACATATAGCAAGAACTGGCAAGAACATCGATCTGTTGCCTTAATGGGTCACCAGGTGCCCTCTGGGCTTTTTCTCGCGTTTGGCGTTCGTGAGAAGAACCTTGAGCCCGCTCTTTTGCAGCCAGAGACAGTCCTCAAATGTCATCAAAACACTCCTCTTGAATCTTGGCAGCCGCCTGATCAAGGTCACATGTCCAACAATTCCTGGGCAGCCAGAGAACTTTAAAGCGCTACTTGGGGGACCCTCATAGACATACAAACCGTTGGTTTACAAGTTGACAAAATCTGTGCAAACTTTGCACCATGTGGGGGCCCTCGATTTTATATGTTGGTGCAAAGGTGTGCGGGGGCTTGTTGGAGCCCCCGGAAACGTTATCATGTGCGTGGCGCACCCTCCGAGACAATAAAACATGTTGAAGCACGCCCGAATCCACAGTAAAACAAAGCAAGTTAGTGATTGAGTTGGGCCATACTGCCTCCCGACCTCTCTTGGAACTATAATACACCAAAAACAAATTGCAACGACGCTCCTTTGACAATTTTGGCGCTGAAAACAACACCTTCGTGGGACCACCGCCGCGCTTCTTGATCTCCGCGTCCACAGCAGTTTCCAGGTCAGTGCAAACCTGTCAGAGTGCACGCGCAACTGTATTTGGACATCGATTTGAAGCAGAACATTTTACGAGCGCGCATGGGACAAAGAACAGTTTGGTTGCAGCAGGCAACCACAACAGGTTTACGAAGAAGAGCCTCCGCCAGTTGTGGACTTGTTGTTTGCCTTTTAGCCGAAGCTTTGCCAAAGGTGCCCTGTGTAATGTAGGCGCATTGAAATTGGTGGAGCAGACTTTGTCCATCTCTTGATTTTTGACTTTGGCATTTTCGCCTTTGTCTGAGGGACCGGCCATCCTGCTCCTGAAGTGCTGCTGGAGCTGCTGGAAGTTTCCTCTGCTTCTTTCTTATCCAAGCCTTTGTCATCCTCCTTACGTTCTGTGTCCTCTGCTTCTTCTTGCTCCGAGCCGTTCTTCCATGTCCTCCTGCCTCCTCTGCTTCTTCGTGCTCTGACCTATTGTCAGCCTCCTCACCTTCTGCATCTTCCATACTTCTTCTTGCTCGGAGCCTCTGTCAGCCTTTTCGCTTTCTGCCTCCTCTTCTTCATTCTTTTCCGAGCCTTTGGCATCCTCCTCACCTTCTGCGTCCTCTGCTTCTTCTCCCTCTGGGTGGGTTTGCCCAGTATGAGGGCTTTTGCCGTCAGCAGCTTGGCTTCTCTATCCCCTGCTTCTCTTGCTTTTGTTGGCTCCGCTGCTTCGGGTCTTGCTCTATATTTGGGGGGGCATTGTCATCATGCATCCTCATTCTTGCGCAAGCCTCCAGAATGATTTTCTTTTCTAGTTCGCGCAGCCGTGTTGTAGGTATGCGGATTTCTCTTTTCATTGATCTCCTCGAGCGTTTTCTCCCTATCTTCCTGACCTCTTGAAAGTGAATGTTCTCAGTGCAAGGCTTCGAGCGCGCAGCTTCGCGCGGAGCTCCTTCGAGGACAAGCAAGATCAACGCACCTCTAGAGTTGAACACTGAATGAAATCCCACACGTGGTTTGGTAACATTAACCCAGCTGACAACCCCAATAGGTAAAGCATCCTCGGGATTTGATTGATAACAAATTCAATATGTCATCACCAAACCAGACAGAAAGCGCGCTTAAGGACGAACGCATAAGTTATAAACGAAAATCCTTCAGCAAATAATGTGGTCAAAATTCGGCCATCTTGTGTTTCAAAAAACTTGGAGTTTTAGACAACAGCATTACAGTTTCAAAAAGGAGCCTAGCGCACCACTTTTAGACAAGAGGCTGTGCAAACAGAAACATATACCAAGAAGCATAGTTCAATCCTTTTAAAGCTCAGGTCCTGTGATTCTGTAGGGGTTCTAGGCTTGAAGAGGTTGCGCGCTTGACACTAGAATGAGTTTGTGGCTTGTTGTTTTGCAAATTCATTTTTGGATT
>CAXIQD010000390.1:0-16000 GCA_964030785.1 Siderastrea siderea | reverse complement strand
TAGTTTGTCTCTGACACAGGCTTCAAGCTGTTTGACCAAAAGTATTTCATTTAATTTGTCGAGCTTGGTAAAAAAAAGACCTGCCTCCTACTCATTTGATGTCAACTTTTCAAGTCTATATTCCAGCCTAGTGTCCCATCAGGCGGGAGCTTATACCAGTTTCAATAGCTTGAAGAGACTAGGAGTATTCTCTCCCCCCCTCTCGCTGGATGGGATGTTAGTCTATCGCAGGGTTACCCCACAGCAGTAAACTTGCCAGTACCCATTTACACACCTGGGTGGAGAGAGGCACTATGAGAGTAAAGTGTCTTGTCTAAGAACACAACACAATTACCCCAATTACCCTGGCCATGGTTTGAACCCGGACTGCTCAATTTCAGAGTCCAGCGCACTAACCATTAGTCAACCATGCCGCCCTCAAATTATCAAGACACTATGGAAATATTATTATTGTTATGAAATGACATACATGTAGTGTTTCTTTCACAATGTTTTATTTATACAAATTCAGCAACCTTAAGGAAAGATATTTAAATGTATCTGAATAGGTTGTCACTTGATGTGTTGCTTTATCTAGTTGGTTTATTCTTGATTACGAAGCTTCCCTTGGAGAAAAACAATTCTGTCTCCAAAGTTATCCTCCAGACCTGTGCATTTTATCAGATTCAGCTGCTGTTGCAGTGTAATATCTCTGAATAAAGAACAAAAAATAACTTGATTATAAACCAGTTCTGTAATAAGTGAAGTAGCAGTAATAAAGCGAAGTAAACTATCACGGTCTGTATACACACAACATTAGCAGGAGGAGGGCTTCCACGTGCGATTTTCACAAAAGTTAAAGTACGAGCTGTTTTGCAAATAACTGTGGTTGGTTCAAAATTACACCGGCTAGGTCAGACATAAACATTGGTTGACAGCATGGTAGACAAATACCTTCAACAATTTTAAGCATCCAGCAATTATTTAAAATTGTGAAAAAAGACTGCACTTGGCCTACACCATTGCAGCTTAGCAGCCCTGGAAGCTAGTCCATCACTGATTACCCCTTGCGTTACATTAGGTTGCCCTAGTATAGCTGAGAGAGTCACTTGTGAGATTATAAGTGTCTTGCTCGATAACACAAAACACCCCCAGTCATCCTTCGAACCAGATCCAGAGGAGCTTATTTCCCTAATGGCAGCTGGTAATCAAGCCTACATTGCAAGGTATGTAGCCAGATTAAAAGTGCTAATAAATAAAACTCAGCCGATAGATTTGCTGTTTAGACTACCACTGATTTACTTCACCCTAGTAGACAAATATTTTTAACTTGCCTTAGTGATATGTTTTTGGATCAAAATCAAACCCGAACAATGATATCAAACTAATTTATAAGAACACAGCATTTTTTTATAAATCTAACTAAATAACTGTAAACTGAAATCGTAGTTTGTTGCAGGAAGTATCTTTGTTGAACATTTGAAGTGTCGTAAAACCAGATCTTTCTTCGATGTTGCTAGATACCGTCATTATGAGAGAAAAAAAAAACAAATAACTTTTGAAAGATATAATTCCTCGAATACTTTGCGAAATCAAGAATTAGAAATTAGAAACAAAAGCTAAGCAATTACGAAGATTGCTAGCTTTAACGCTTAGTCTAAGTAATACAAAATAAATCAGGACACGTACCATAACATCAACATGTGAAAAATATGTTTCCCTTGTTTCAATTCAAGATACGATATACTTATTCGTAGTGGTTAATGAAGCTAAAGGGCAGCCCTCTTGTGAACATTACATCATTAAATTTAAGCTTACATCCTACATCGCGTTTAAATATAGGTTTCTTATCTAAATATTTATGTTTACAATCATGATTCTTACCTCGGGCTTAAATGCATGCAAGTCCCGTCGAGGCGTCGCGACACAGAAAACCGATATTTTAAACTTCACGCACTGAAGTCTGAGGAAATCTTTGATTCCTAAGATCGACAACATGTCAAAACTAGGATATCCATCGCAAAAATCACAAAAGCTGCGATATTTTGAACGGAAAGAAGTAATTTTGGCGCTCACAAGAGATCCTCACGCGATGGCCGCCATGAGCAAATGATGCGAAACCGAAACAAGTACCAGCGTGCATTGCGGTCGTAGCACGCACACCACCTGCCATGATGTTGTCTTGCTAGCGTCTTATTACCTTCTTCACAAGACGTGGCACTCGAGTGACCTTGAAATTTCGCACGCAAGTTGCCACGGTAGACCGCGATTTTTAAAAATTCCAAAATTGTGATCGACCGTACGAAAATTCGTGTCTCTGGGAAAGGGGCTTTATACAATGAAACAAGATTTTGCAAAAATATATGGTCGTAGCCAACTGGACAAAATTGATCGACTCATAATTTCTTTAACTAACGGGGGAAATAGAAATCGCAAACTGCAAGAAGCTTAAAGTTAATGACAATATTATTTTTACCGTCTCGAACGGGAATTAATCTGGACAGCTATTCATAGTATATTTTGACACGACTGAGGTTCTTTAATTTTGTTGCGATATCTGATAATCTGTTAGTTCAATGGAGTCGTTGTAGCTTTTAAGATTCGATCTCTGAACAGCGAGGGTATATTGCTGGTATGCACGTGACGTCATAAAATTCTAAAATCAAAACTCGCTAGGCCTGCTGAATTTTTATCGTCAACAGGTGTAAGATGACATAAAAATATATCTTTTTACAAGTTCCCAGCTCGGTAGCGTCCTTCGTTTTTAAACTAGAGCATTTTGAATTTTCGAGTTCTCCGCCGCAAGTGACATCAAGGTGGCGCCGTGACAAAGCTGTCTTGTTTGAAAAAAAGGCCTCTCCTTGGGATTTTTATTTGTTTGAACATTTCAAGTATTAGGTGAGGTGCTTGCGTCAAAGTATTATAGCTCACGAACGAAAAGTAATCGGTTTCATAGCAAAAGTGAATTCCAGGTGTTTTCTTTGATATCCGGCCGCCATATTGGTGTACCACGGCGGTACACCAATATGGCGTCTGCATACTGAACTCTATAAATTCCCGTGGAACGTTTTGGTAAATAACTCAACAACGCTGTACTGGACAGACCTGAGACTTGGAGAAGTTGTTTATTTATTAATCTTTGATAACATTTGAAATTCTTGGCCTCTTTTATTGAGTGGTTTCGAACTTATTTTGGTATGGCGTGACAGTGCAACCCGGCAATTCAGATTTTATCATTATCTGCTACCGGAAGTCCAATAAGGTGGCATTCAAGCTCTATAAAGGTCAAATATCTTACGGCGTACTTGTTTACAAAATTCTAAGTACCGCATAGCCGGTTTATTCTTCGAAGCCATCCATCCACGAAACGATTCAGGAACTTTATAGGGAAGGAATTTTATCATTACATGTCTCATCTTGACTGAATTTGGGTATAAAATTTTGTTCTAGAATCTTTCTAAAATTCCGTGGGATACAGGGTTGTCTTTGTATAAATGAGACCGCGAAAAGAGTTAAAGAATCCTGTGCCTCATTACGAAATCGTAACAGTTGAGAGGTCTGTAATTACCGTTCAATAGCCTCAACAGAGAGAACACAATCAAACGGAAAGTGAACTTTGGATCTACTCGGAAAGTAACCCGAAAGTACGAAGAGGCGGCTAGGCAAATCGGTAACCTAAAATCATTATGATCACAATACCTTTTACCTTTTGGTGACATTTGCGTTCTCAGAGTTTGTCTGGTCTACGAACAGTTCGAGCCCTCGGTGCGTATATGTGGCGATATATAAAAGACGAAAAACAAGGAAATGTACGAATCAATACCGGAACGATACTTACCGGTCAATAAGCCAAGTATCAGTCGCAGGACAGGTTCCGCAACTCCAACACTTCGTGCCACAAAACCGATAACACTTCCAACTCCGATATTTTCGGCCATTTAGTTTTTAAAGACACGGAAGGATTTCTTGCGTGTAAGGGGTGTGATTGCAAGAACAGTTTGTGTGATCGCCCGGCTTGAGACAAAAAAAGGACACGTATAAACAACCGAGCAACAGGTCTTAACAGCGCCATGCGCATAAATAAAAGTTCCACTTTTAGTTTTGCGCGCTGGTTTGTTTTCCTCTGTCACGGAACTAACTCTGTCATGTTCTCCCGTGATGCAGTTCGATTTAGCAAAAAAGACAGGAATACTGGAGCTTATGTAATACTATGTAATACCACTTTGACTTAAATGATTTCGACGTCTGGCATGGACTTAAAGAGTTTAAAATAGCCTGAATGATGATGCACCGATCAATTCGAAACTTCAATATCCCCTCCCCGGGCATACCCTGGGCATTTGACTGTGTATCGTGCCCGGGGAGGGGGAATTTGAACGTTGCGTTGGAAGGGTGGGGATTTTATCTCTTGTTCTGACGTAATACGCCCATGAGTTCTTTCGATTTTTTGCAGGGTTTGACAGATTTACAAGATAGAATTCGCTTTCAGTGAATTTCAAAAGGGTCTGTAAAAGAGGTTTGAAGGTGTCACTACGGCACATCTCTCTCTGAAAGGCATGTAAAGTGTTTGATTGAAGACGAATTTTGTCTTTGAAGCGAGGTAGTTCAGTACTAATTATATAATTGGTGGGGCATTTGAACGGCTTTTTTGCCCCTAGGGGAGGGAATTTGAACAAGCCAATCTTCAAAAGTTCAAATGCCCGGGGGTTGCCCAGGGGGGGGGGGGGATGCTGAACTTTAGAATTGATCGGTGCATAAACACAAGTACGGCACATGCGTGCACAAACGGGCAATGTGCCCACGTTGGTAGCGGGTATTGGTCTGCCTTGAAATTCGGCTGTTTCGCCCCTCAGTAGGCCTAATCAGCACGGCATACCTAACACCCAGGCTAATGGTTCCCTCAGGAGTAAATCAATTCACTTTGCCAAAAAACAAACAAACAATCAAACAAACAAGCAAAACAAGAAACAAACAAAAAAATATGAGAAGGGATTGAGTCTAACAAGAGTTGAGTACGGGCGCACTGCGAAAGTCGTCTCCGTCTCTTCTCGCCTCCCTCCGCGCTGGGCTCGCCCTGCTTGTTGCCTTTCTTGCTGTTGTTGCGCTACAATCTCCACAAGGAGCCTGTTCACAAGCCACCTCTCAGCCCCAGACTGAAATGTCAGCCCTTCTCCCTAAACCCCCGTGGGAGAAGAGACTCAGTGCCTTACATTTTGGACTCTCTGATGAATGCGGACAATGTGGACCAAATGAAAGAAAATAGGAACAACTGGTTGACTAACTCAATGACATCTCACGGAAAGGACTTTCATAGAACGTGTTGACAAAATTTAAAACGGTTAAATTGCCTTTGGGCGGGCTTTTGGATAACAAAGGCGAAAACCGGATATCGGTTCTAGGGGAAGTCTGCGAGGCCCGATGATTAATTTTCATAACCGCTTAGGAGGCTGTCTGTAGGCTCGGTTGAAACAGTGAAGTTCTCCTCCGCGTGAATCTCAGAGGGACAAACCAAGAGAGTTTGCAAATGCAGCTGAGGTTGTTTAACTTCCTTATTACAGCCGCAAAAAAAAAAAACAACAACAACAACAACAACTGGACAAGAAAGAACAGCCAGATCACATATAACAGTCCTGAAGGTAACAGGCTTCCTCGTGTTTTTGTTGGTTGGGTTTGTTCTATTCAAGAATTATGTCACAATTTACCACAAGGCTGAGTTAACATGAGTAAACTGTCACCGAAGCGCAGAGGGGATGGCTTGCTATTCGGCAGTGATAATATTTCGTTCTCTACTATGTACTGGAGGACTAGGGATCAGTCATACTTTAAACACTGCCTTACGTGCTGCGACAATGCCTTTGGGACGAGCCTCGTCTACGTAAACTGCTAACAGAGCGTACAACAAACAATAACACAATATGAAGTTTCCAAGTTTTATTGAGACTTAAAAAGATGACAGAAAAGGGCGCTTGAGTACACTGTACTCTGGGAAGCATTGAAGACATGCATTTTTCGCCATTGACAAAGAAAATAAAAATGATAAACCGCAAAAATTAGGCTTTGTTCACATTGTACCAGATTTGTGTGCCGGCACAGAAAGCTAGCCAGTATAACGTGAATGGGTTGCTCGTCGGACATTTTCAAAAGGAACTCTTAAAAGGTAACAAAACCTCCTTTTGTGAGAGTGGCCCTCATTTCATTTTCACATCTAAGAGGCAGTCACATAGCCAAATTGTCCCTGGCTTTTCCCAAAAGGGTATCGAGACAATTCTTATGATCATCGTCCATTTAATGGTTCAGCCAATGCCATAAAATCACCAGCCCCGACCATTTGTCATATTGTGGGTCCCCAGGGTTAAGCAATTGTCATCAGAGGTCGGTCCAGGGGTGGGGCATTTGTGTGTTTTGTTTTTTTTCAACGATGGATAATTTCACATATTTACTATTGCCTGCCTATTTTATTTGGTTTAATGAAAAAAAGCACTGCATATTCTTATTAAAAGAGAGATCTGATCAGTTCAAAAAGTCATACATTATTAGTTAGAGGCCCCACTAAAGCGATATTCAATGTTAAAGTTGAGTAATACTGCATTAAAAGTTTTATTCTTAATGACGTTGTGGAGATTGATAGTTTCAACCATTTAATTTCCTAAATGGAATTGAGGTTTTCAGCTGGTTGGATAAGAAAACGCAATTTTGGTCTTGCCTCATGGGTGGGGCATTTGGACACTTTTCTAAGCCCCACTGTGGCGCTTTTTGAACACATCAGCTGACCCAACCGTGGGGTATTTGCAATTATCCGAACGGAAAATGGAAAATGCCCCACAAATGTCCGGGGAGGGGGGAGATGGTCACACTTGGAGTTGACTGCTCCATTAACATTTTCTAAATATTTGAGCTTAAGAATTCCAGTTAATGAGTTCGTAGTTACCTTTTACTTTCATTTCACGTAAACTTGTGTGAAGAGTTCTTAATAAAGAGAGTGACTCTAAGCCGGGATATGTTCTTAGCATGTTCCTTAAATATACGCCAACCTGGCTTTCTTGTCGGCACCGACGCTATCCGGTACAGTGTAAACACGGGCTTAATAACGCGCTAAAAGAAATCGCTTATATATTAAAAATGTTTTAAACATTTGCTCTGATATCTTCGTTCAAAATTCGTTTAACTAGCACTTAAAAAAACACGTACTCTCATCTTACGCCAAATACACGAAAAAAGAGAAAGTTAAAATCGTTCCTTTTCATTCCTTACAAGTTTTCACATAACTTGAAATCATAATTTCTTACAACTGTCGACAAAACTCAAGGCACGGCACGTACAAGTATATATGTATCGGTAATAAAAGTTACGTGGACGCGGGGCCCCTTCACTGTTGGTGCAAGTCTTTACGTATTCCCTTGAGAGGGGAACGTCTAGCTTTAAAAAGAAAAAATCTACCCAAACACAGAACGGATTTTGTCCATATTGCTGGTTTTCATGTGACGCCATCAAAATTCCAAAATTTAAACTAAGACTACCACAAAGCTGCTCTTTTGATACACTCAAGACACTAGTAAGATAAATTTTCAAGGAAAGTTTCATGGCGATACATTGATTTGTTTTACAAATAAAATAGTTTGAAGTTTGATCAAATTCGTGGCAGGTCGAATTCTCAAAATGTCACAACACCGATATTTTGCGTTACTTTTTAATTTCCAAGTAACACAATAAGTTCGAAGAGAAACTAGGAATGTTGATTTCATCAGCTGCCTTATTTCTTGTACTGACTTTCAAGCCCGCCATATTGGTGCCCCTCTTGGCAGTGGCATAATGTCTTCTAATTTTCTGAAAATCATTTTCTCGATATCTTCGTTGTGAAGAGCTATAGAGCCAGAAATTGTTGTGGTTGTTTGTTTTTACATACTGTTTAACTCCTTTGTTTCTGAATATTGCTCATGCAAGCAAATTCCTTTTATCACAATGATGAAAACCAAGAACAACAACAACGCGGGACTACTTTCTCAATTTCCCGTCCAAACTGTTCGAGTTCCGTACCTCATCTCAGGCTAAGCTACCCCCGCCCAGCAACCGTGCGCCACCAGCCTAAAAAACATCGATTTTTTTTTTAAATCTCTGTCGTGCCATGCCGCGACCAACAACGCCCATTTTACTTAGTTTGAGTTTAGAAAATACTTCGACTTCTTTCGTCATGAGGTAATCACCACTACATCCTGCAATTACATAAATCATGAACTAACTGTACATACAATTGTGTCACGAACTCCTGTCAAAGTATATTAACACTTTTGAAAGAAATTAAAATTAAAAAAAGCTGTGATTAAGGTAACAGTTCTTTTTAACAATACCTTAGAAAGGCATAATCTCTCTCCATAGAGCCTCATATTTGCCTCCTACTCAGCTGTCACGCAATCTTCCTTCCATAGGAAAGGAAATGGTATCTCAAAAACAACAGGAAGCTAAAGTCACGCAATCTGCCATCCACAGCGCAGAAAATTGCGTGACAAAAGGAAGGTAAAATTTTCAATAAAAAAGAAGACAGCTTGTAACAAAAGCCAAACGGAAGTTCGCGTCTATGAAAAGGGTAGAAAGATTGCGTGAAAAGCTGAAAGGACGTTACGGTACGCAATCTTCGCCTTCCCAAGATTGTGTGAGGAACGCCTAAGTAGGTTAGTCTTATTTCCTGTACATCAATCACTCGATATCATAACTTAATTCGACAAAATTCGAGATATGAAAAAGTTAATGTACATACAGAAGGCCTAATACCAAGAGGCCACTAAAAAGTAAACTAAGAACCCTCTGAAAATTACAAATCCAGGCTAGTTCTCCTTCTTTGACCTGCAAGAATAAAGGTAAAGAGAAACACTAAGCATTCGTGTTGCGTGTGACAAGTCCCACTACGCACCGTCTTCTGCCGCTAAATTGGACAGTTCAGTTCAGTTAAGTTCAGAGATTTAGCGTCCAGTATAACAAGAGTCCGTAACAATGGGCTTTAAAAGCACAGTAAAACAGAAACTGGGGCCAACAAGAAGACGACCAGCTCTAGTTTTAAACGTTCTCTACTTCTCACCTGTCCTTTTCATCTCGTGTCATCCTTTTAACGACTGGAGAGATGAGTATCGGGTACAGGATATGCCACGTGAATAAAACCAATGGAACGATATAGTAAACTGACCCCCAAACCTGCAACGAAAAAAATAACATAGCATGGCATGTAGCGTATCTAATAGGAGGCACAAAGTACACAAAGGGAAAAAGAAGCAAATTCAAGGACTCTTCAACAGCCTTTCAGGGACAAATGAAAATTAGACTATCAAATCCCAGATCTCCTCAGTCTAATACGATAACGCTCAATCTACTGAAATACGCGTTTCCTATTGCTCTACCGATATGTCGAATGATTGGTATAATTAGCCTGCCATCAGGATGGGTTCTAGCAATACCCGAATTTTTTTTGCGCGTTATTTTTTTCGTGGTCACTTGCCCGAGACTCCCGGTTTTCGCTCGTCCAAACAGATATTGGTTGCAAACTTCCGCCTTACCACTTGGGCTCGTATCTTGAGTGACCGCATTATATTTTGCGCCCTGAGGGGTGGGAGAACTACGGCGGGGAATAATGCCCCTGGGGCTTTCCTTGTTATAAGAGAACCCTTGGATATGAACAAGCACGCACTCCGCCGGGTTCCTCAGCAGCTCACATCCTACGAGAAAGGGACTATTGCAGCTATCTTAAGTAACACTTTGAACAGCCGAAAGTCACATTTTCATTCCCAAAACCTAAAAATAATGGTCCAGTTTTATTCAAAGAATACCAGTGCAATGAAACTACTAGTGTTTTTGGCCATAGATGGGGCATGATTCAAGTGAATTACAAGCGGTTGCCTTGTAAAAGTCGTCTAAAACTTATGGTGCGCTGTAATTTCGAAAATCCACATGTTATCTTTACCTTGGTGTTCCAGGAGCATTTTATGTGTGAGCGAAGGTGCTGATTAAAATGATAGTTTTAGCAACGTTTTGGCAAAACAACAGCAAATCTGCGTGACATAGTCCCCTTAAAGATAAGCGACCAGGCGCAGTAAAAAGGAAGGCAGAACACGAACTTGCTGCATTTCACTGAAAGTTAGGTCATAATATACCTTATTATATAGACAAGAGTGTTTTAGTGGAAAATAGACCACTCGTAAAGTTCATACGAAACTACAGCCGGGACTTGAGTGGCGTATTTTCCATATCCTCACTACAACCTCGTCCCCAGGGCCTTCTCCTCGTTCAAAATGGCGGTCGGAGAAACCCCTGGCCAAGGCTGCCAAAGTGACTCCAAAAATTCGTTAGAATTTCGTTACGTAAACACGATGAAATGTCTTCGTTTCGTTTGAACAACGGTTTCCGATTGCAGAAAACAAATAGGACCGCCAGAAACTAGAAACAACCTCCGAAAAAGCCATTTCTTCACGTGTCACGTGACAAAATACTCCACGAGTCTTGGACTCTATTCTCTATTTTAGCAGCCTTGGCCAGGGGTTTCTCCGACCACCATTTTGAACGAGGAAAAGGCCCTGGGGACGAGGTTGATCCTCACTAGTGAGGATATTGATGACGTCATTTCCCGCTTTTACACGTTGTTTATGCAAAAATACTCTCGTCTATTCTCGTCTAAAAATACTCTCGTCTATTTTACTCACTCGCTGGCAAAAGTACTGTCGTCTACTCTCGTCTATTTTACCACTCGAAAATAAAACCTCTATCTATGTAAATTTTAAAAAACTTCTCTTCACTTGTGAAGGAGACAAAGAGTCATTCCACATTGCTCGGAAAAAAAACTATCCCTTAACAGGTGAAACACTTTAATCTTAGTCTTGCTGTCCAGTTTTTCAAAGTTGGTTTGTTATTGTTATTTCCGTAGCCGTTGTTTTGCAACATTCTTTTTTATTTTTAACACTTGGTATGTTATGTTTGTTGTATCTTTCACAACTAAAGATGGTTTTTGAAAAACCGCAACATGTTTTGCTCATAACACAAACTCGCGGTTTCTTTAAAAAAAATAACAATTCACTTGCTGGTTAGTTCTGCTGTTGCACCAATTCCTTTTTTATTGGGGCATTGTTTCCTGTCAGTGTTGTTCTGATGAAAGTTTATTTCGCCAAGCCATTCAGTTTGTAAGAAACACGTTTCACATTTTTGTCATTCTAAGAAACACTTCGTTCTCATAAAATACGAGATAATGGGTGCTTTCCATTGTGCCAGACCGACCAGGTCGGAGACCAGCGGAACTAACCAGGGGAAAATGAAACGACATTGTCGAAAGAACAAAATTTCCAACTGGACCGAAGCGTTCCATTTACGTTTCGACCGAAATTTCGATTACTCCCTAGAAAAGTGGGACTGGAAACGAGAATTTTTGAAAATGGAACGGCAAGTTTCGGTCGGACCGGACCGACCGGTCCGGGTCAAAGAGGACCACCTCTAGAGGTGGACCACTTTTTCCGGAAAATTTCCACCTAGCGTTCCATTTATGTTTCGACCGAAATTTCCCGAAATTTTGGCACAATGGAAAGCACCCAATGTTCGGCGACTGTGTTTAGAACAAGCCCCTCCACTTCTCCCCCTAAAATGAACAACAACAACAACAACAACAACAACAACAAATCCTAAAACAACAATAAACACGGAAGTCTACCTTACCCGAGAGAATCTTGAAAAGGTCAGCAAACTGAAAGCCGCATTAAAGAAACCAAGCCCAAAATGAACAACTGGTAAATACAATGCAATAACAGGCATCTTTACATAAGCTGGCATCTCCAACAGACGTGTCTTGGTCACACTGTAACACACGCTCCATACCTGGCAAGAAAACGAAAAGAAAATTTAGCGCAAAGATCACCAAATGTTGACCTTTCGACTAGTTTTAATCAGTATCTTTATACCGAAATGTTTTAAAAGCGATTTAACCCTTTAAGCCCCAATATAATGAACATGAGATTCTCTTTACATTATCACTATTTGATCGGGTAGTGTAGTGAACAGGTTCACTAATCACTACACTAACGGCTCATCACGCGTCACGTTTCCATGCAACTGACGATTATCGCATCCGCTCGTAGTCTACAGTTGATCTCAGACTTTGTTTCCATATGATCGCGGAATTTTGGGGCTGATTTTGCGATCGTATGCGATAGTTGGCGTTCATATGTATAACAGACTTGAGGACGGCGCCTCCTTTTGTTACTGCGCACACGTTCTGCGCATCTCGAGATGGTCTGAGAAACTTGGGTTTCATAAGTGCGGTACCTACTAATACAAAAGGTATTTTTGCGCGGTTTCAGACATTGCAGGAAAAGCAAATCTTAGCAAGGGCTGTTGGAATCCAAAAAGATAACTGGGGGTAGCCACGCATTTTCAGAGATAATTGAGCTTAGATTTGGAAAGAAAATACCATACATTTTAATTAAAGTGGCTTAATTATCTCTGAAAAATACGCGGTTATCCACATTTTTTTTTTGGAGTTCAACAGCCCTTGCTAAGGAGAGCTCTCCCTACAGTCATAAACTGTGCAAAAATACCGCTGTATCAGGAGGCACCGTCCTTAAAAGAAACAGTGCAGTTTACCTTCTAAGTATAACATTACTATGTACCTGTTTTTCCATCATCATGACGAGAAATTCTCCAAAGAAACAGACGAGGTATCCCGCAAACAATCCATGCCACACAGCAAGAAACATCAGCGTCAGGAAATGTGAAAGTGTTTTATTACCAAGGAAACGCAGCCGCTTAAAGATGTACCTACATGAGCAACAGAAAGAACTTTAGAAGATTTATTACACAGCTTTGGACATTTTGGTTTGCAACAAGCTCTTTTAAGTTGCATTCTGCGGGATAAATACAATGAATAGTCTTTTTTAACGACGGTGACGCTTAAGAGTTTTATAAGAAGTATCATCCCAAAATTGACGCTGTTTTCAGGAGGGAAGATAGTTATTTTCGGAATTCTGTGGTAGAGGCGGATCTTTGGTAACATCATTGTTTATATCTTGAAAATTGAAATTCATCCGATAAACAAACAAAGATTATAACTAGAAAGAGCATATAACATTTAGCTAACATGCGAAGTTTGAAAGAAAAGGGATTGAAACCGTTTTCAAATGATGCTTTCAGCCATACAAACGTCTGCAAATGTGACCTTTTTCAAAAAGGAATATCTCTTTTAGTTTTCAACATTCTCCTCTCATATTTGCTGTTTTTACTAAATGTGCCAGTCTATTTCAATTTTCGTGTTTTTTCGTTTGCCAAGCTAAAAAATTTTCGATAATTTATGATAATGCAGCGATCAAAGACTGACGACATAAACAAAGATCGGCCTATTCTACGTGATATTCCTTGATCTTTTACAACAAATTAAAGTGAGCTACTCAAAATTCGTGTGTAAATAAAGTTCATGTTATGTTATGTTATGTTATGAGCAGGCCTACAATCAAATTCAAAGAAGCAGACCATCTCAGAGCATTAGAGAGTGCCCACTCAAATGAAAGCGCGGAGTTTCTTTCACGTTAAATATGGTTTCGAAGCTGAAATGAAATGAAATTCCACACAAACCTAAATACCCATTTGTTGGTGTTGATGTTGAAGGAATCAATGACGTGCTGAGACATTAAAAAAAATCAATAAAATTAAACATCGGTACAATTTAAATACGAATTAAGAGTAAAAAGAATAGAAGAGCCCCTACGTTCGTTTTGGGATAAAGACGTTCTGTACATCAAGTCCTGTCAAGTACTCTCAATTATGACGAGTATGCAATATGATTAGGGAAACGGGAAAAGTACTCCCTAGCTAATGCAAAAAAAGGCAAAAAATGCAAAATTATAACTGACCCTGCCATAAACCTAAGGGAGCTATGTCACGATGATTTACTTTTACTTCTTGGCCTCGAACCCCACCCAAACTCCCCATCCCGTCCGCACCCCCCCCCCCCCCCACAAAAATACGCCAACAAGATATGGAGAGACCAGGAGGTGCTACAAGGTTTATTGTGTTTAACACATTCACCTTACCTGGAAAGTGTACATTGTTTCGTAAACTGACAGTCTGATGTTCCTGAGTCCATCCCACTTAACTTTGCCATCCTCTGTTTTACCATTGTAACTGAGCCCAGAAATGATGCAGCTGCCCTCCTACAAAACAAAAATACAACAAAAGTACTCTACAGACACTCTTTCTAAATTGCTGTAAAGATACTAATGTTTTCCGGCAGCCTTGCCTTGCCGAGCGTTTTTTGATAAAATCGTGACAAATTTTAAACCTTAGGACATGTCTACATTAATGCGTTTTCAAATTCCTTGACTGGAAGCTTCTCGAGAACGGATAAAAAGGTTTTGCGTCTAAACGGATGAGATGGGGCCTAAAGTAAGTTTTAACTGGGTTTTTTTTTTTTTTTGCTTTTTGCTTTTAATAACAGATACCTTTTCTTAGGCACTCGTCATTACATTATTTATAAACACTTGTTCAACAAATGGCACAAGTTAAGCTTGTGGATGTTTGTTTTGTCAGGATGGTTAGTTTCGGCAGGTCTCCAGTTCTAGGGATCGTTACTAGACAGTTACGATGATAGCTCATTTCGTCATGCTGGTGATAGATCCTTTTATCCTTTTCAACCAGGAATTCCCAGTAAGTGAGAAACATCGGCTACTGTTGATTACGACCCTCAATGCCTGCTGCCGTGCAAATACTACAGTATAAACCATCACCGGCTTTCGTTACTTTTAGGGAGACTCGCGCTCTATAGCGAGAAAACTGTCTAAATACACGCGCAAATTTAAATCGGCTGACCCATTTCCTTTTTAATGTGGTTGCAACTTCCGTTTGCATATCTTTTTTTTTTCGCTGAAAATTTCACTCTGTATTTCAGTATTTGTGGAAAGCCTTTGCATGGATTGTTGTCTTCTATTCTTTTTAAACATGCTGTATTTGTAACTCAAGTAATATTTTGAACAATTTGGTCGCGTATTAAATCCTTAGATTACGTTCCTTCATACTGAACACTTTTTCCCCACAGAGCACGAGTCCGCTTAACGTAACGAAAGCCTCAACACCTATAAGTAAACTTTTGCACGTGGTATCTGGTCCAGCTAAATACAGGAAATCTCGCGTACCCGAAACATATGCTGTTTGTAATCTTAATTAAAGGAGCGCAGGAAATCATAGACGTAACTATGGATTCTAGCCAGGATTAGTGATGAACCCAATCTATTTCGCCAGTAATAACACCTTCCATCACCCAGGTGATCCCAGACAGAGCTGAGTAACGCAATACGCATGCTCTATATCCTCCCCGTTAAAACTTGTCACCAGAGACTTAGTTTGTAATTTTTTCCTCTTATTGACAGACCAATTAAAACGTTGTCCAAACCTAATTTAGAAAGCAAACAAACGTAGTCTTTCTAAACGGAAAATCACTTGTAAACAGCCTTCCTTTCGAAAAGCCTGCGTTTTTCAATTGCTGAACGGTTTGATCGTTTTGCAGCTCTTTCTACTGGACATCGAAGCGCCCAGTCCTCTTACCGAGAGCAACCACACAGCCTGGTACTTCATGAGAGCTACTTTGCTAAACCAAATGATGAACCATGCTTTACCAAGGAAAGAGAGTCTCTGCAGGAAATACAAATAACAAAACCAGCTTGTCAGGCATCTTGACATGGATGCTGCGTATAATTTTCACCCTACATGTAACTTCTTTCTTATTAGCTCATCTCGCAACAGTTTATCTTTAACTGACACCGTTTTAAATGCCGTTCACCCAATCGCCACCCCCCCCCCCAAAAAAAAAACCAAGTCTCAGCTAGCCAGAAAATCTCCTGAAGTTGCAACACCAACTGTGATTACAGTAACCACAGGTGTTGTCGTTTTTGTATCTAGCTGGCCGAAAGATAACATCTGACCAGACGAGATTAGTTAATGTCAAAGGTCAAATTTTGTGAAATCCTCACTGAAAAGCTAAAGACTGAATTTAAGTTGATCCAGTGATTCT
>CAXIQD010000389.1:0-66296 GCA_964030785.1 Siderastrea siderea | reverse complement strand
ACCTTTTTTAGCCTCTGGAAAGGCCAAAAATGGGGTTTTTTCCCTAAGGATCGTTCATATCGCGCCTTCTTTGTGCTTTTGCACAAAAGGAATTTTTTTCGGATGGTCCCAGAGGGATTGAATGCATTTGGGACCTTTGTGCATGCAGCTGAGAGCGCCAATTAGCTTTTTTCTGCTTTTTGGGGCTAATTCAAGCCCTTTAAAAGTGCAGCACTTTTTAGTATCGCCAAATTCGATAAAAATAGTGCCAAATTGAATGTTTTTTGGTGCCGCAACGGGATCTGGGGTGCTTTTGTGCTGGGGCCGTTGCACCAAAACCAGCACTTTTTTGAGGGACCCACCCCACCCCTCTCAAAACTAAAATTCCCACCTTATCGACTAAATCGCAGACTTTCTACACAATAAACTTTTTTTTCTGATAGCCCCGAGGGATTTGCATTATTATTGGACCAGTGAGCAGCCCTGCGCAGCCTTGCGTAGTTAACAACACCTTTTTTAGCCTCTGGGAAGGCCAAAAATGGGGTTTTTTCTCTAAGGATCGCGCATATTGCGCCTTTCTACACAATAAACTTTTTTTTCTGATAGCCCCGAGGGATTTGCATTATTATTGGGCCAGTGCGCAGCCTTGCGCAGCCTTGCGTAGTTAACAACACCTTTTTTAGCCTCTGGGAAGGCCAAAAATGGGGTTTTTTCTCTAAGGATCGCACATATCGCGCCTTTCTACACAATAAACTTTTTTTTCTGATAGCCCCGAGGGATTTGCATTATTATTGGGCCAGTGCGCAGCCTTGCGCAGCCTTGCGTAGATAACAACCCCTTTTTTAGCCTCTGGAAAGTCCAAAAATGGGGTTTTTTCCCTAAGGATCGCACATATCGCGCCTTTCTACACAATAAACTTTTTTTTCTGATAGCCCCGAGGGATTTTCATTATTATTGGGCCAGTGCGCAGCCTTGCGCAGCCTTGCGTAGTTAACAACACCTTTTTTAGCCTCTGGGAAGGCCAAAAATGGGGTTTTTTCCCTAAGGATCGCACATATTCCGCCTTTCTACACAATAAACTTTTTTTTCTGATAGCCCCGAGGGATTTGCATTATTATTGGGCCAGTGCGCAGCCTTGCCTAGCCTTGCATAATTAACAACACCTTCTTTAGCCTCTGGAAAGGCCAAAAATGGGGTTTTTCCCTAAGGATCGCACATATCGCGCCTTTCTACACAATAAACTTTTTTTTCTGATAGCCCCGAGGGATTTGCATTATTATTGGGCCAGTGCGCAGCCTTGCGCAGCCTTGAATAGTTAACAACTCCTTTTTTAGCCTCTGGAAAGGCCAAAAATGGGGTTTTTCCCTAACTATCGCACATATCGCGCCTTTCTACACATTAAACTTTTTTTTCTGATAGCCCCGAGGGATTTGCATTATTATTGGGCCAGTGCGCAGCCTTGCGATGCCTTGCGTAGTTAACAACACCTTTTTTAGCCTCTGGGAAGGCCAAAAATGGGGTTTTTTCCCTAAGGATCGCACATATCGCGCCTTTCTACACAATAAACTTTTCTTTCTGATAGCCCCGAGGGATTTGCAATATTATTGGGCCAGTGCGCAGCCTTGCGCAGCCTTGCGTAGTTAACAACACCTTTTTTAGCCTCTGGGAAGGCCAAAAATGGGGTTTTTTCTCTGAGGATCGCACATATCGCGCCTTTCTACACAATAAACTTTTTTTTCTGATAGCCCCGAGGGATTTGCATTATTATTGGGCCAGTGCGCAGCCTTGCACAGCCTTGCGTAGTTAACAACACCTTTTTTAGCCTCTGGGAAGGCCAAAAATGGGGTGTTTTTCCTAAGGATCGTTCATATCGCGCCTTCTTTGTGCTTTTGCACAAAAGGAATTTTTTTCGGATGGTCCCAGAGGGATTGAATGCATTTGGGACCTTTGTGCATGCAGCTGAGAGCGCCAATTAGCTTTTTTCTGCTTTTTGGGGCTAATTCAAGCCCTGAAAAAGTGCAGCACTTTTTAGTATCGCCAAATTCGATAAAAATAGTGCCAAATGGAATGTTTTTTTGTGCGCAACGGGATCTGGGGTGCTTTTGTGCTGGGGCCGTTGCCCCAAAACCAGTACTTTTGTGAGGGACCCACCCCACCCCTCTCAAAACTGAAATTTCCACCTTATCGACAAAATCGCAGACTTTCTACACAATAAACTTTTTTTTTCTGATAGCCCCGAGGGATTTGCATTATTATTGGGCCAGTGCGCAGCCTTGCGCAGCCTTGCGTAGTTAACAACACCTTTTTTAGCCTCTGGGCAGGCCAAAAATGGGGTTTTTTCCCTAAGGATCGCACATGATCGCGCCTTTCTACACAATAAACTTTTTTTTCTGATAGCCCCGAGGGATTTGCATTATTATTGGGCCAGTGCGCAGCCTTGCGCAGCCTTGCGTAGTTAACAACACCTTGTTTAGCCTCTGGGAAGGCCAAAAATGGGGTTTTTTCCCTAAGGATCGCACATATCGCGCCTTTCTACACAATAAACTTTTCTTTCTGATAGCCCCGAGGGATTTGCATTATTATTGGGCCAGTGCGCAGCCTTGCGCAGCCTTGCGTAGTTAACAACACCTTTTTTAGCCTCTGGGAAGGCCAAAAATGGGGTTTTTTCCCTAAGGATCGCACATGATCGCGCCTTTCTACACAATAAACTTTTTTTTCTGATAGCCCCGAGGGATTTGCATTATTATTGGGCCAGTGCGCAGCCTTGCGATGCCTTGCGTAGTTAACAACACCTTTTTTAGCCTCTGGGAAGGCCAAAAATGGGGTTTTTTCCCTAAGGATCGCACATATCGCGCCTTTCTACACAATAAACTTTTCTTTCTGATAGCCCCGAGGGATTTGCATTATTATTGGGCCAGTGCGCAGCCTTGCGCAGCCTTGCGTAGTTAACAACACCTTTTTTAGCCTCTGGGAAGGCCAAAAATGGGGTTTTTTCCCTAAGGATCGCACATATCGCGCCTTTCTACACAATAAACTTTTTTTTCTGATAGCCCCGAGGGATTTACATTATTATTGGGCCAGTGCGCAGCCTTGCGCAGCCTTGCGTAGTTAACAACACCTTTTTTAGCCTCTGGGAAGGCCAAAAATGGGGTTTTTTCCCTAAGTATCGCACATATCGCGCCTTTCTACACAATAAACTTTTTTTTCTGATAGCCCCGAGGGATTTGCATTATTATTGGGCCAGTGCGCAGCCTTGCGCAGCCTTGCGTAGTTAACAACACCTTTTTTAGCCTCTGGGAAGGCCAAAAATGGGGTGTTTTTCCTAAGGATCGTTCATATCGCGCCTTCTTTGTGCTTTTGCACAAAAGGAATTTTTTTCGGATGGTCCCAGAGGGATTGAATGCATTTGGGACCTTTGTGCATGCAGCTGAGAGCGCCAATTAGCTTTTTTCTGCTTTTTGGGGCTAATTCAAGCCCTGAAAAAGTGCAGCACTTTTTAGTATCGCCAAATTCGATAAAAATAGTGCCAAATTGAATGTTTTTTGGTGCCGCAACGGGATCTGGGGTGCTTTTGTGCTGGGGCCGTTGCACCAAAACCAGCACTTTTTTGAGGGACCCACCCCACCCCTCTCAAAACTAAAATTCCCACCTTATCGACAAAATCGCAGACTTTCTACACAATAAACTTTTTTTTCTGATAGCCCCGAGGGATTTGCATTATTATTGGACCAGTGAGCAGCCCTGCGCAGCCTTGCGTAGTTAACAACACCTTTTTTAGCCTCTGGGAAGGCCAAAAATGGGGTTTTTTCTCTAAGGATCGCGCATATTGCGCCTTTCTACACAATAAACTTTTTTTTCTGATAGCCCCGAGGGATTTGCATTATTATTGGGCCAGTGCGCAGCCTTGCGCAGCCTTGCGTAGTTAACAACACCTTTTTTAGCCTCTGGGAAGGCCAAAAATGGGGTTTTTTCCCTAAGGATCGCACATATCGCGCCTTTCTACACAATAAACTTTTTTTTCTGATAGCCCCGAGGGATTTGCATTATTATTGGGCCAGTGCGCAGCCTTGCGCAGCCTTGCGTAGATAACAACCCCTTTTTTAGCCTCTGGAAAGGCCAAAAATGGGGTTTTTTCCCTAAGGATCGCACATATCGCGCCTTTCTACACAATAAACTTTTTTTTCTGATAGCCCCGAGGGATTTTCATTATTATTGGGCCAGTGCGCAGCCTTGCGCAGCCTTGCGTAGTTAACAACACCTTTTTTAGCCTCATGGAAGGCCAAAAATGGGGTTTTTTCCCTAAGGATCGCACATATTCCGCCTTTCTACACAATAAACTTTTTTTTCTGATAGCCCCGAGGGATTTGCATTATTATTGGGCCAGTGCGCAGCCTTGCCTAGCCTTGCATAATTAACAACACCTTCTTTAGCCTCTGGAAAGGCCAAAAATGGGGTTTTTCCCTAAGGATCGCACATATCGCGCCTTTCTACACAATAAACTTTTTTTTCTGATAGCCCCGAGGGATTTGCATTATTATTGGGCCAGTGCGCAGCCTTGCGCAGCCTTGAATAGTTAACAACTCCTTTTTTAGCCTCTGGAAAGGCCAAAAATGGGGTTTTTCCCTAACTATCGCACATATCGCGCCTTTCTACACAATAAACTTTTTTTTCTGATAGCCCCGAGGGATTTGCATTATTATTGGGCCAGTGCGCAGCCTTGCGATGCCTTGCGTAGTTAACAACACCTTTTTTAGCCTCTGGGAAGGCCAAAAATGGGGTTTTTTCCCTAAGGATCGCACATATCGCGCCTTTCTACACAATAAACTTTTCTTTCTGATAGCCCCGAGGGATTTGCAATATTATTGGGCCAGTGCGCGGCCTTGCGCAGCCTTGCGTAGTTAACAACACCTTTTTTAGCCTCTGGGAAGGCCAAAAATGGGGTTTTTTCCCTAAGGATCGCACATATCGCGCCTTTCTACACAATAAACTTTTTTTTCTGATAGCCCCGAGGGATTTGCATTATTATTGGGCCAGTGCGCAGCCTTGCACAGCCTTGCGTAGTTAACAACACCTTGTTTAGCCTCTGGGAAGGCCAAAAATGGGGTTTTTTCCCTAAGGATCGCACATATCGCGCCTTTCTACACAATAAACTTTTCTTTCTGATAGCCCCGAGGGATTTGCATTATTATTGGGCCAGTGCGCAGCCTTGCGCAGCCTTGCGTAGTTAACAACACCTTTTTTAGCCTCTGGGAAGGCCAAAAATGGGGTTTTTTCCCTAAGGATCGCACATATCGCGCCTTTCTACACAATAAACTTTTTTTTCTGATAGCCCCGAGGGATTTGCATTATTATTGGGCCAGTGCGCAGCCTTGCGCAGCTTTGCGTAGTTAACAACACCTTTTTTAGCCTCTGGGAAGGCCAAAAATGGGGTGTTTTCCCTAAGGATCGTTCATGTCGCGCCTTCTTTGTGCTTTTGCACAAAAGGAATTTTTTTCGGATGGTCCCAGAGGGATTGAATGCATTTGGGACCTTTCTGCATGCAGCTGAGAGCGCCAATTAGCTTTTTTCTGCTTTTTGGGGCTAATTCAAGCCCTGAAAAAGTGCAGCACTTTTTAGTATCGCCAAATTCGATAAAAATAGTGCCAAATTGAATGTTTTTTGGTGCCGCAACGGGATCTGGGGTGCTTTTGTGCTGGGGCCGTTGCACCAAAACCAGCACTTTTTTGAGGGACCCACCCCACCCCTCTCAAAACTGAAATTCCCACCTTATCGACAAAATCGCAGCCCTTCTACACAATAAACTTTTTTTGTGATAGCCCCGAGGGATTTGCATTATTATTGGGCCAGTGCGCAGCCTTGCGCAGCCTTGCGTAGTTAACAACACCTTTTTTAGCCTCTGGGAAGGCCAAAAATGGTGTTTTTTCCCTAAGGATCGCACATATCGCACCTTTCTACACAATAAACGTTTTTTTCTGATAGCCCCAAGGGATTTGCATTATTATTGGGCCAGTGCGCAGCCTTGGGCAGCCTTGCTTATTTAAGAACACCTTTTTTAGCCTCTGGGAAGGCCAAAAATGGGGTTTTTTCCCTAAGGATCGCACATATCGCACCTTTCTACACAATAAACGTTTTTTCTGATAGTCCCGAGGGATTTGCATTATTATTGGGCCAGTGCGCAGCCTTGCGCAGCCTTGCGTAGTTAACAACACCTTTTTTAGCCTCTGGAAGGCCAAAAATGGTGTTTTTTCCCTAAGGATCGCACATATCGCACCTTTCTACACAATAAACGTTTTTTTCTGATAGCCCCGAGGGATTTGCATTATTATTGGGCCAGTGCGCAGCCTTGCGCAGCCTTGCGTAGTTAACAACACCTTTTTTAGCCTCTGGGAAGGCCAAAAATGGGGTTTTTTCCCTAAGGATCGCACATATCGCACCTTTCTACATAATAAACTTTTTTTTCTGATAGCCCCGAGGGATTTGCATTATTATTGGGCCAGGGCGCAGCCTTGCACAGCCTTGCGTAGTTAACAACACCTTTTTTAGGCTCTGGAAGGCAAAAAATGGGGTTTTTTCCCTAAGGATCGCCCACATCGCGCCTTTCTACACAATAAACTTTTTTTTCGGATAGCCCCAAGGGATTTGCATTATTATTGGGCCAGTGCGCAGCCTTACGAAGCCTTGCTTAGTTCACAACACCTTTTTTAGCCTCTGGGAAGGCCAAAAATGGGTTTTTTCCCTAAGGATCGCACATATCGCGCCTTTCTACACAATAAACTTTTTTTCGGATACCCCGAGGGATTTGCATTATTATTGGGCCAGTGCGCAGACTTGCGCAGCCCTGCTTAGTTGACAACACCTTTTTTAGCCTCTGGGAAGGCCAAAAATGGGGTTTTTTCCCTAAGGATCGCACATATCGCGCCTTTCTACACAATAAACTTTTTTTTCCGACAGCCCCGAGGGATTTGCATTATTATTGGGCCAGTGCGCAGCCTTGCGCAGCCTTGCGTAGTTCACAACACCTTTTTTAGCCTCTGGGAAGGCCAAAAATGGGGTTTTTTCCCTAAGGATCGCACATATCGCGCCTTTCTACACAATAAACTTTTTTTTCCGATAGCCCCGAGAGATTTGCATTATTATTGGGCCAGTGCGCAGCCTTGCGCAGCCTTGCATAGTTCACAACACCTTTTTAGCCTCTGGGAAGGCCAAAAATGGGGTTTTTTTTCTAAGGATCGCACATATCGCGCCTTTCTACACAATAACCTTTTTGTTCGGATAGCCCCGAGGGATTTGCATTATTATTGGGCCAGTGCGCAGTCTTGCGCAGCCTTGCGTAGTTCACAACACCTTTTTAGCCTCTGGGAAGGCCAAAAATGGGTTTTTTCCCTAAGGATCGCACATATCGCGCCTTTCTACACAATAAACTTTTTTTTCGGATAGCCCCGAGGGATTTGCATTATTATTGGGCCAGTGCGCTGCCTTGCGCAGCCTTGAGTAGTTCACAACACCTTTTACAGCCTCTGGGAAGACCAAAAATGGGGTTTTTTCCCTAAGGATCGCACATATCGCGCCTTTCTAGACAATAAACTTTTTTTCAGATAGCCCCGAGGGATTTGCATTATTATTGGGCCAGTGCGCAGCCTTGCGCAGCCTTGCGTAGTTCACAACACCTTTTTTAGCCTCTGGGAAGGCCAAAAATGGGGTTTTTTCCCTAAGGATCGCACATATCCCACCTTTCTACACAATAAACTTTTTTTTCTAATAGCCCCGAGGGATTTGCATTATTATTGGGCCAGTGCGCAGCCTTACGCAGCCTTGCGTAGTTAACAACACCTTTTTTAGGTTCTGGGAAGGCGAAAAATGGGGTTTTTTCCCTAAGGATCGCACATATCGCACCTTTCTACATAATAAACTTTTTTTTCTGATAGCCCCGAGGGATTTGCATTATTATTGGGCCAGGGCGCAGCCTTGCACAGCCTTGCGTAGTTAACAACACCTTTTTTAGGCTCTGGGAAGGCAAAAAATGGGGTTTTTTCCCTAAGGATCGCCCACATCGCGCCTTTCTACACAATAAACTTTTTTTTCGGATAGCCCCAAGGGATTTGCATTATTATTGGGCCAGTGCGCAGCCTTACGAAGCCCTGCTTAGTTCACAACACCTTTTTAGCCTCTGGGAAGGCCAAAAATGGGGTTTTTTCCCTAAGGATCGCACATATCGCGCCTTTCTACACAATAACCTTTTTGTTCGGATAGCCCCGAGGGATTTGCATTATTATTGGGCCAGTGCGCAGTCTTGCGCAGCCTTGCGTAGTTCACAACACCTTTTTTAGCCTCTGGGAAGGCCAAAAATGGTTTTTTTCCCTAAGGATCGCACATATCGCGCCTTTCTACACAATAAACTTTTTTTCCGATAGCCCCGAGGGATTTGCATTATTATTGGGCCAGTGCGCTGCCTTGCGCAGCCTTGAGTAGTTCACAACACGTTTTACAGCCTCTGGGAAGACCAAAAATGGGGTTTTTCCCTAAGGATCGCACATATCGCGCCTTTCTAGAAATAAACTTTTTTTTCAGATAGCCCCGAGGGATTTGCATTATTATTGGGCCAGTGCGCAGCCTTGCGCAGCCTTGCGTAGTTCACAACACCTTTTTTAGCCTCTGGGAAGGCCAAAAATGGGGTTTTTTCCCTAAGGATCGCACATATCCCACCTTTCTACACAATAAACTTTTTTTCTAATAGCCCCGAGGGATTTGCATTATTATTGGGCCAGTGCGCAGCCTTACGCAGCCTTGCGTAGTTAACAACACCTTTTTTAGGTTCTGGGAAGGCGAAAAATGGGGTTTTTTCCCTAAGGATCGCACATATCGCACCTTTCTACATAATAAACTTTTTTTTCTGATAGCCCCGAGGGATTTGCATTATTATTGGGCCTAGGGCGCAGCCTTGCACAGCCTTGCGTAGTTAACAACACCTTTTTTAGGCTCTGGGAAGGCAAAAAATGGGTTTTTTCCCTAAGGATCGCACATATCGCACCTTTCTACACAATAAACTTTTTTTTCTAATAGCCCCGAGGGATCTGCATTATTATTGGGCCAGTGCGCAGCCTTGCACAGCCTTGCGTAGTTCACAACACCTTTTTTAGCCTCTGGGAAGGCCAAAAATGGGGTTTTTTCCCTAAGGATCGCCCACATCGCGCCTTTCTACACAATAAACTTTTTTTTCGGATAGCCCCAAGGGATTTGCATTATTATTGGGCCAGTGCGCAGCCTTACGAAGCCTTGCGTAGTTCACAACACCTTTTTTAGCCTCTGGGAAGGCCAAAAATGGGTTTTTTTCCCTAAGGATCGCACATATCGCGCCTTTCTACACAATAAACTTTTTTTTCCGATAGCCCCGAGGGATTTGCATTATTATTGGGCCAGTGCGCAGACTTGCTCAGCCCTGCTTAGTTGACAACACCTTTTTTAGCCTCTGGGAAGGCCAAAAATGGGGTTTTTTCCCTAAGGATCGCACATATCGCGCCTTTCTACACAATAAACTTTTTTTTCCGACCGCCCCGAGGGATTTGCATTATTATTGGGCCAGTGCGCAGCCTTGCGCAGCCTTGCGTAGTTCACAACACCTTTTTTAGCCTCTGGGAAGGCCAAAAATGGGGTTTTTTCCCTAAGGATCGCACATATCGCGCATTTCTACACAATAACCTTTTTGTTCGGATAGCCCCGAGGGATTTGCATTATTATTGGGCCAGTGCGCAGTCTTGCGCAGCCTTGCGTAGTTCACAACACCTTTTTTAATCTCTGGGAAGGCCAAAAATGGGGTTTTTTCCCTAAGGATCGCACATATCGCGCCTTTCTACACAATAAACTTTTTTTTCGGATAGCCCCGAGGGATTTGCTTTATTATTGGGCCAGTGCGCTGCCTTGCGCAGCCTTGAGTAGTTCACAACGCCTTTTACAGCCTCTGGGAAGGCCAAAAATGGGGTTTTTTCTCTAAGGATCGCACATATCGCGCCTTTCTACACAATAAACTTTTTTTTCGGATAGCCCCGAGGGATTTGCATTATTATTGGGCCAGTGCGCAGACTTGCGCAGCCCTGCTTAGTTGACAACACCTTTTTTAGCCTCTGGGAAGGCCAAAAATGGGGTTTTTTCCCTAAGGATCGCACATATCGCGCCTTCTTTGTGCTTTTGCACAAAAGGAATATTTTTCGGATGGTCCTAGAGGGATTGAATGCATTTGGGACCTTTGTGCATGCAGCCGAGAGCGCCAATTAGCTTTTTTCTGCTTTTGGGGGCTGATTCAAGCCCTGAAAAAGTGCAGCACTTTTTAGTATCGCCAAATTCGATAAAAATAGTGCCAAATGGAATGTTTTCTGGTGCTGCAACGGAATCTGGGGTGCTTTTGTGCTGGGGCCGTTGCACCAAAACCAGCACTTTTTTGATGGACCCACCCCACCCCTCTCAAAACTGAAATTCCCACCTTATCGACAAAATCGCAGACTTTCTACATAATAAACTTTTCTTTCTGATAGCCCCGAGGGATTTGCATTATTATTGGGCCAGTGCGCAGCCTTGCGCAGCCTTGCGTAGTTAACAACACCTTTTCTAGCCTCTAGGAAGGCCAAAAATTGGGTTTCTTCCCTAAGGATCGCACATATCGCACCTTTCTACACGATAAACTTTTTTTTCTGATAGACCCGAGGGATTTGCATTATTATTGGGCATTGCGCAGACTTGCGCAGCCCTGCTTAGTTGACAACACCTTTTTTAGCCTCTGGGAAGGCCAAAAATGGGGTTTTTTCCCTAAGGATCGCACATATCGCACCTTTCCACACAATAAACCTTTTTTCTGATAGCCCCGAGGGATTTGCATTATTATTGGGCCAGTGCGCAGCCTTGCGCAGCCTTGCGTAGTTAACAACACCTTTTATAGGCTCTGGGAAAGCCAAAAATGGGGTTTTTTCCCTAAGGATCGCACATATCGCGCCTTTCCACACAATAAACTTTTTTTTCTAATACCCCGAGGGATTTGCATTGTTATTGGGCCATTGCGCAGCCTTGTGCAGCCTTGCGTAGTTTACAACACCTTTTTTAGCCTCTGGGAAGGCCAAAAATGGGGTTTTTTCCCTAAGGATCGCACATATCGCACCTCTCTACACAATAAACTTTTTTTTCGGATAGCCCCGAGGGATTTGCATTATTATTGGGCATTGCGCAGACTTGCGCAGCCCTGCTTAGTTGACAACACCTTTTTTAGCCTCTGGGAAGGCCAAAAATGGGGTTTTTTCCCTAAGGATCGCACATATCGCGCCTTTCTACACAATAAACTTTTTTTTCCGATAGCCCCGAGGGATTTGCATTATTATTGGGCCAGTGCACAGCCTTGCGCACCCTTGCGTAGTTCACAACACAATTTTTTAGCCTCTGGGAAGGCCAAAAAAGGGGTTTTTTCCCTAAGGATCGCACATATCGCGCCTTTCTACACAATAAACTTTTTTTTCGGATAGCCCCGAGGGATTTGCATTATTATTGGGCCAGTGCGCAGCCTTGCGCAGCCTTGCGTAGTTCACAACACCTTTTTTAGCCTCTGGGAAGGCCAAAAATGGGGTTTTTTCCCTAAAGATCGCACATATCCCACCTTTCTACACAATAAACTTTTTTTTCTAATAGCCCCGAGGGATTTGCATTATTATTGGGCCAGTGCGCAGCCTTACGCAGCCTTGCGTAGTTAACAACACCTTTTTTAGGCTCTGGGAAGGCGAAAAATGGGGTTTTTTCCCTAAGGATCGCACATATCGCACCTTTCTACATAATAAACTTTTTTTTCGGATAGCCCCGAGGGATTTGCATTATTATTGGGCCAGTGCGCAGCCTTACGAAGCCTTGCGTAGTTCACAACACCTTTTTTAGCCTCTGGGAAGGCCAAAAATGGGTTTTTTTCCTTAAGGATCGCACATATCGCGCCTTTCTACACAATAAACTTTTTTTTCGGATAGCCCCGAGGGATTTGCATTATTATTGGGCCAGTGCGCAGACTTGCGCAGCCCTGCTTAGTTGACAACACCTTTTTTAGCCTCTGGGAAGGCCAAAAATGGGGTTTTTTCCCTAAGGATCGCACATATCGCGCCTTTCTACACAATAAACTTTTTTTTCCGACAGCCCCGAGGGATTTGCATTATTATTGGGCCAGTGCGCAGCCTTGCGCAGCCTTGCGTAGTTCACAACACCTTTTTTAGCCTCTGGGAAGGCCAAAAATGGGGTTTTTTCCCTAAGGATCGCACATATCCCACCTTTCTACACAATAAACTTTTTTTCCGATAGCCCCGAGGGATTTGCATTATTAATGGGCCAGTGCGCAGCCTTGCGCAGCCTTGCGTAGTTCACAACACCTTTTTTAGCCTCTGGGAAGGCCAAAAATGGGTTTTTTCCCTAAGGATCGCACATATCCCACCTTTCTACACAATAAACTTTTTTTTCTAATAGCCCCGAGGGATTTGCATTATTATTGGGCCAGTGCGCAGCCTTACGCAGCCTTGCGTAGTTAACAACACCTTTTTTAGGTTCTGGGAAGGCGAAAAATGAGGTTTTTTCCCTAAGAGTCGCACATATCGCACCTTTCTACATAATAAACTTTTTTTTCTGATAGCCCCGAGGGATTTGCATTATTATTGGGCCAGTGCGCAGCCTTGCACAGCCTTGCGTAGTTAACAACACCTTTTTTAGGCTCTGGGAAGGCAAAAAATGGGGTTTTTTCCCTAAGGATCGCACATATCGCACCTTTCTACACAATAAACTTTTTTTTCTAATAGCCCCGAGGGATCTGCATTATTATTGGGCCAGTGCGCAGCCTTGCGCAGCCTTGCGTAGTTCACAACACCTTTTTTAGCCTCTCGGAAGGCCAAAAATGGGGTTTTTTCCCTAAGGATCGCACACATCGCGCCTTTCTACACAATAAACTTTTTTTTCGGATAGCCCCAAGGGATTTGCATTATTATTGGGCCAGTGCGCAGCCTTACGAAGCCTTGCGTAGTTCACAACACCTTTTTTAGCCTCTGGGAAGGCCAAAAATGGGGTTTTTTCCCTAAGGATCGCACATATCGCGCCTTTCTACACAATAAACTTTTTTTTCCGATAGACCCGAGGGATTTGCATTATTATTGGGCCAGTGCGCAGCCTTGCGCAGCCTTGCGTAGTTCACAACACCATTATTAGCCTCTGGGAAGGCCAAAAATGAGGTTTTTTCCCTAAGGATCGCACATATCGCGCCTTTCTACACAATAACCTTTTTGTTCGGATAGCCCCGAGGGATTTGCATTATTATTGGGCCAGTGCGCAGTCTTGCGCAGCCTTGCGTAGTTCACAACACCTTTTTTAGCCTCTGGGAAGGCCAAAAATGGGGTTTTTTCCCTAAGGATCGCACATATCGCGCCTTTCTACACAATAAACTTTTTTTCGGATAGCCCCGAGGGATTTGCATTATTATTGGGCCAGTGCGCTGCCTTGCGCAGCCTTGAGTAGTTCACAACACCTTTTACAGCCTCTGGGAAGGCCAAAAATGGGGTTTTTTCCCTAAGGATCGCACATATCGCGCCTTTCTAGACAATAAACTTTGTTTTCAGATAGCCCCGAGGGATTTGCATTATTATTGGGCCAGTGCGCAGCCTTGCGCAGACTTGCGTAGTTCACAACACCGTTTTTAGCCTCTGGGAAGGCCAAAAATGGGGTTTTTTCCCTAAGGATCGCACATATCCCACCTTTCTACACAATAAACTTTTTTTCTAATAGCCCCGAGGGATTTGCATTATTATTGGGCCAGTGCGCACCCTTACGCAGCCTTGCGTAGTTAACAACACCTTTTTTAGGTTCTGGGAAGGCGAAAAATGGGGTTTTTTCCCTAAGGATCGCACATATCGCACCTTTCTACATAATAAACTTTTTTTTCTGATAGCCCCGAAGGATTTGCATTATTATTGGGCCAGGGCGCAGCCTTGCACAGCCTTGCGTAGTTAACAACACCTTTTTTAGGCTCTGGGAAGGCAAAAAATGGGGTTTTTTCCCTAAGGATCGCACATATCGCACCTTTCTACACAATAAACTTTTTTTTTCTAATAGCCCCGAGGGATCTGCATTATTATTGGGCCAGTGCGCAGCCTTGCGCAGCCTTGCGTAGTTCACAACACCTTTTTTAGCCTCTGGGAAGGCCAAAAATGGGGTTTTTTCCCTAAGGATCGCCCACATCGCGCCTTTCTACACAATAAACTTTTTTTTCGGATAGCCCCAAGGGATTTGCATTATTATTGGGCCAGTGCGCAGCCTTACGAAGCCTTGCTTAGTTAACAACACCTTTTTTAGCCTCTGGGAAGGCCAAAAATGGGTTTTTTTCCCTAAGGATCGCACATATCGCGCCTTTCTACACAATAAACTTTTTTTTCGGATAGCCCCGAGGGATTTGCATTATTATTGGGCCAGTGCGCAGACTTGCGCAGCCCTGCTTAGTTGACAACACCTTTTTTAGCCTCTGGGAAGGCCAAAAATGGGGTTTTTTCCCTAAGGATCGCACATATCGCGCCTTTCTACACAATAAACTTTTTTTTCCGACAGCCCCGAGGGATTTGCATTATTATTGGGCCAGTGCGCAGCCTTGCGCAGCCTTGCGTAGTTCACAACACCTTTTTTAGCCTCTGGGAAGGCCAAAAATGGGGTTTTTTCCCTAAGGATCGCACATATCGCGCCTTTCTACACAATAAACTTTTTTTTCCGATAGCCCCGAGGGATTTGCATTATTATTGGGCCAGTGCGCAGCCTTGCGCAGCCTTGCATAGTTCACAACACCTTTTTTAGCCTCTGGGAAGGCCAAAAATGGGGTTTTTTCCCAAAGGATCGCACATATCGCGCCTTTCTACACAATAACCTTTTTGTTCGGATAGCCCCGAGGGATTTGCATTATTATTGGGCCAGTGCGCAGTCTTGCGCAGCCTTGCGTAGTTCACAACACCTTTTTTAGCCTCTGGGAAGGCCAAAAATGGGGTTTTTTCCCTAAGGATCGCACATATCGCGCCTTTCTACACAATAAACTTTTTTTTCGGATAGCCCCGAGGGATTTGCTTTATTATTGGGCCAGTGCGCTGCCTTGCGCAGCCTTGAGTAGTTCACAACGCCTTTTACAGCCTCTGGGAAGGCCAAAAATGGGGTTTTTTCTCTAAGGATCGCACATATCGCGCCTTTCTACACAATAAACTTTTTTTTCGGATAGCCCCGAGGGATTTGCATTATTATTGGGCCAGTGCGCAGACTTGCGCAGCCCTGCTTAGTTGACAACACCTTTTTTAGCCTCTGGGAAGGCCAAAAATGGGGTTTTTTCCCTAAGGATCGCACATATCGCGCCTTCTTTGTGCTTTTGCACAAAAGGAATATTTTTCGGATGGTCCTAGAGGGATTGAATGCATTTGGGACCTTTGTGCATGCAGCCGAGAGCGCCAATTAGCTTTTTTCTGCTTTTGGGGGCTGATTCAAGCCCTGAAAAAGTGCAGCACTTTTTAGTATCGCCAAATTCGATAAAAATAGTGCCAAATGGAATGTTTTCTGGTGCTGCAACGGAATCTGGGGTGCTTTTGTGCTGGGGCCGTTGCACCAAAACCAGCACTTTTTTGATGGACCCACCCCACCCCTCTCAAAACTGAAATTCCCACCTTATCGACAAAATCGCAGACTTTCTACATAATAAACTTTTCTTTCTGATAGCCCCGAGGGATTTGCATTATTATTGGGCCAGTGCGCAGCCTTGCGCAGCCTTGCGTAGTTAACAACACCTTTTCTAGCCTCTAGGAAGGCCAAAAATTGGGTTTCTTCCCTAAGGATCGCACATATCGCACCTTTCTACACGATAAACTTTTTTTTCTGATAGACCCGAGGGATTTGCATTATTATTGGGCATTGCGCAGACTTGCGCAGCCCTGCTTAGTTGACAACACCTTTTTTAGCCTCTGGGAAGGCCAAAAATGGGGTTTTTTCCCTAAGGATCGCACATATCGCACCTTTCCACACAATAAACCTTTTTTTCTGATAGCCCCGAGGGATTTGCATTATTATTGGGCCAGTGCGCAGCCTTGCGCAGCCTTGCGTAGTTAACAACACCTTTTATAGGCTCTGGGAAAGCCAAAAATGGGGTTTTTTCCCTAAGGATCGCACATATCGCGCCTTTCCACACAATAAACTTTTTTTTCTAATACCCCGAGGGATTTGCATTGTTATTGGGCCATTGCGCAGCCTTGTGCAGCCTTGCGTAGTTTACAACACCTTTTTTAGCCTCTGGGAAGGCCAAAAATGGGGTTTTTTCCCTAAGGATCGCACATATCGCACCTCTCTACACAATAAACTTTTTTTTCGGATAGCCCCGAGGGATTTGCATTATTATTGGGCATTGCGCAGACTTGCGCAGCCCTGCTTAGTTGACAACACCTTTTTTAGCCTCTGGGAAGGCCAAAAATGGGGTTTTTTCCCTAAGGATCGCACATATCGCGCCTTTCTACACAATAAACTTTTTTTTCCGATAGCCCCGAGGGATTTGCATTATTATTGGGCCAGTGCACAGCCTTGCGCACCCTTGCGTAGTTCACAACACAATTTTTTAGCCTCTGGGAAGGCCAAAAAAGGGGTTTTTTCCCTAAGGATCGCACATATCGCGCCTTTCTACACAATAAACTTTTTTTTCGGATAGCCCCGAGGGATTTGCATTATTATTGGGCCAGTGCGCAGCCTTGCGCAGCCTTGCGTAGTTCACAACACCTTTTTTAGCCTCTGGGAAGGCCAAAAATGGGGTTTTTTCCCTAAAGATCGCACATATCCCACCTTTCTACACAATAAACTTTTTTTTCTAATAGCCCCGAGGGATTTGCATTATTATTGGGCCAGTGCGCAGCCTTACGCAGCCTTGCGTAGTTAACAACACCTTTTTTAGGCTCTGGGAAGGCGAAAAATGGGGTTTTTTCCCTAAGGATCGCACATATCGCACCTTTCTACATAATAAACTTTTTTTTCGGATAGCCCCGAGGGATTTGCATTATTATTGGGCCAGTGCGCAGCCTTACGAAGCCTTGCGTAGTTCACAACACCTTTTTTAGCCTCTGGGAAGGCCAAAAATGGGTTTTTTTCCTTAAGGATCGCACATATCGCGCCTTTCTACACAATAAACTTTTTTTTCGGATAGCCCCGAGGGATTTGCATTATTATTGGGCCAGTGCGCAGACTTGCGCAGCCCTGCTTAGTTGACAACACCTTTTTTAGCCTCTGGGAAGGCCAAAAATGGGGTTTTTTCCCTAAGGATCGCACATATCGCGCCTTTCTACACAATAAACTTTTTTTTCCGACAGCCCCGAGGGATTTGCATTATTATTGGGCCAGTGCGCAGCCTTGCGCAGCCTTGCGTAGTTCACAACACCTTTTTTAGCCTCTGGGAAGGCCAAAAATGGGGTTTTTTCCCTAAGGATCGCACATATCCCACCTTTCTACACAATAAACTTTTTTTCCGATAGCCCCGAGGGATTTGCATTATTAATGGGCCAGTGCGCAGCCTTGCGCAGCCTTGCGTAGTTCACAACACCTTTTTTAGCCTCTGGGAAGGCCAAAAATGGGTTTTTTCCCTAAGGATCGCACATATCCCACCTTTCTACACAATAAACTTTTTTTTCTAATAGCCCCGAGGGATTTGCATTATTATTGGGCCAGTGCGCAGCCTTACGCAGCCTTGCGTAGTTAACAACACCTTTTTTAGGTTCTGGGAAGGCGAAAAATGAGGTTTTTTCCCTAAGAGTCGCACATATCGCACCTTTCTACATAATAAACTTTTTTTTCTGATAGCCCCGAGGGATTTGCATTATTATTGGGCCAGTGCGCAGCCTTGCACAGCCTTGCGTAGTTAACAACACCTTTTTTAGGCTCTGGGAAGGCAAAAAATGGGGTTTTTTCCCTAAGGATCGCACATATCGCACCTTTCTACACAATAAACTTTTTTTTCTAATAGCCCCGAGGGATCTGCATTATTATTGGGCCAGTGCGCAGCCTTGCGCAGCCTTGCGTAGTTCACAACACCTTTTTTAGCCTCTCGGAAGGCCAAAAATGGGGTTTTTTCCCTAAGGATCGCACACATCGCGCCTTTCTACACAATAAACTTTTTTTTCGGATAGCCCCAAGGGATTTGCATTATTATTGGGCCAGTGCGCAGCCTTACGAAGCCTTGCGTAGTTCACAACACCTTTTTTAGCCTCTGGGAAGGCCAAAAATGGGGTTTTTTCCCTAAGGATCGCACATATCGCGCCTTTCTACACAATAAACTTTTTTTTCCGATAGACCCGAGGGATTTGCATTATTATTGGGCCAGTGCGCAGCCTTGCGCAGCCTTGCGTAGTTCACAACACCATTATTAGCCTCTGGGAAGGCCAAAAATGAGGTTTTTTCCCTAAGGATCGCACATATCGCGCCTTTCTACACAATAACCTTTTTGTTCGGATAGCCCCGAGGGATTTGCATTATTATTGGGCCAGTGCGCAGTCTTGCGCAGCCTTGCGTAGTTCACAACACCTTTTTTAGCCTCTGGGAAGGCCAAAAATGGGGTTTTTTCCCTAAGGATCGCACATATCGCGCCTTTCTACACAATAAACTTTTTTTTCGGATAGCCCCGAGGGATTTGCATTATTATTGGGCCAGTGCGCTGCCTTGCGCAGCCTTGAGTAGTTCACAACACCTTTTACAGCCTCTGGGAAGGCCAAAAATGGGGTTTTTTCCCTAAGGATCGCACATATCGCGCCTTTCTAGACAATAAACTTTGTTTTCAGATAGCCCCGAGGGATTTGCATTATTATTGGGCCAGTGCGCAGCCTTGCGCAGACTTGCGTAGTTCACAACACCGTTTTTAGCCTCTGGGAAGGCCAAAAATGGGGTTTTTTCCCTAAGGATCGCACATATCCCACCTTTCTACACAATAAACTTTTTTTTCTAATAGCCCCGAGGGATTTGCATTATTATTGGGCCAGTGCGCAGCCTTACGCAGCCTTGCGTAGTTAACAACACCTTTTTTAGGTTCTGGGAAGGCGAAAAATGGGGTTTTTTCCCTAAGGATCGCACATATCGCACCTTTCTACATAATAAACTTTTTTTTCTGATAGCCCCGAAGGATTTGCATTATTATTGGGCCAGGGCGCAGCCTTGCACAGCCTTGCGTAGTTAACAACACCTTTTTTAGGCTCTGGGAAGGCAAAAAATGGGGTTTTTTCCCTAAGGATCGCACATATCGCACCTTTCTACACAATAAACTTTTTTTTTCTAATAGCCCCGAGGGATCTGCATTATTATTGGGCCAGTGCGCAGCCTTGCGCAGCCTTGCGTAGTTCACAACACCTTTTTTAGCCTCTGGGAAGGCCAAAAATGGGGTTTTTTCCCTAAGGATCGCCCACATCGCGCCTTTCTACACAATAAACTTTTTTTTCGGATAGCCCCAAGGGATTTGCATTATTATTGGGCCAGTGCGCAGCCTTACGAAGCCTTGCTTAGTTAACAACACCTTTTTTAGCCTCTGGGAAGGCCAAAAATGGGTTTTTTTCCCTAAGGATCGCACATATCGCGCCTTTCTACACAATAAACTTTTTTTTCGGATAGCCCCGAGGGATTTGCATTATTATTGGGCCAGTGCGCAGACTTGCGCAGCCCTGCTTAGTTGACAACACCTTTTTTAGCCTCTGGGAAGGCCAAAAATGGGGTTTTTTCCCTAAGGATCGCACATATCGCGCCTTTCTACACAATAAACTTTTTTTTCCGACAGCCCCGAGGGATTTGCATTATTATTGGGCCAGAGCGCAGCCTTGCGCAGCCTTGCGTAGTTCACAACACCTTTTTTAGCCTCTGGGAAGGCCAAAAATGGGGTTTTTTCCCTAAGGATCGCACATATCGCGCCTTTCTACACAATAAACTTTTTTTTCCGATAGCCCGAGGGATTTGCATTATTATTGGGCCAGTGCGCAGACTTGCGCAGCCCTGCTTAGTTGACAACACCTTTTTTAGCCTCTGGGAAGGCCAAAAATGGGGTTTTTTCCCTAAGGATCGCACATATCGCGCCTTTCTACACAATAAACTTTTTTTCCGACAGCCCCGAGGGATTTGCATTATTATTGGGCCAGTGCGCAGCCTTGCGCAGCCTTGCGTAGTTCACAACACCTTTTTTAGCCTCTGGGAAGGCCAAAAATGGGTTTTTTTCCCTAAGGATAGCACATATCGCGCCTTTCTACACAATAAACTTTTTTTTCCGATAGCCCCGAGAGATTTGCATTATTATTGGGCCAGTGCGCAGCCTTGCGCAGCCTTGCATAGTTCACAACACCTTTTTAGCCTCTGGGAAGGCCAAAAATGGGGTTTTTTCCCTAAGGATCGCACATATCGCGCCTTTCTACACAATAACCTTTTTGTTCGGATAGCCCCGAGGGATTTGCATTATTATTGGGCCAGTGGCGCAGTCTTGCGCAGCCTTGCGTAGGTCACAACACCTTTTTTAGCCTCTGGGAAGGCCAAAAATGGGGTTTTTTCCCTAAGGATCGCACATATCGCGCCTTTCTACACAATAAACTTTTTTTTCGGATAGCCCCGAGGGATTTGCATTATTATTGGGCCAGTGCGCTGCCTTGCGCAGCCTTGAGTAGTTCACAACACCTTTTACAGCCTCTGGGAAGACCAAAAATGGGGTTTTTTCCCTAAGGATCGCACATATCGCGCCTTTCTAGACAATAAACTTTTTTTTCAGATAGCCCCGAGGGATTTGCATTATTATTGGGCCAGTGCGCAGCCTTGCGCAGCCTTGCGTAGTTCACAACACCTTTTTTAGCCTCTGGGAAGGCCAAAAATGGGGTTTTTTCCCTAAGGATCGCACATATCCCACCTTTCTACACAATAAACTTTTTTTTCTAATAGCCCCGAGGATTTGCATTATTATTGGGCCAGTGCGCAGCCTTACGCAGCCTTGCGTAGTTAACAACACCTTTTTTAGGTTCTGGGAAGGCGAAAAATGGGGTTTTTTCCCTAAGGATCGCACATATCGCACCTTTCTACATAATAAACTTTTTTTTCTGATAGCCCCGAGGGATTTGCATTATTATTGGGCCAGGGCGCAGCCTTGCACAGCCTTGCGTAGTTAACAACACCTTTTTTAGGCTCTGGGAAGGCAAAAAATGGGGTTTTTTCCCTAAGGATCGCCCACATCGCGCCTTTCTACACAATAAACTTTTTTTTCGGATAGCCCAAGGGATTTGCATTATTATTGGGCCAGTGCGCAGCCTTACGAAGCCTTGCTTAGTTCACAACACCTTTTTTAGCCTCTGGGAAGGCCAAAAATGGGTTTTTTCCCTAAGGATCGCACATATCGCGCCTTTCTACACAATAAACTTTTTTTTCGGATACCCCGAGGATTTGCATTATTATTGGGCCAGTGCGCAGACTTGCGCAGCCCTGCTTAGTTGACAACACCTTTTTTAGCCTCTGGGAAGGCCAAAAATGGGGTTTTTCCCTAAGGATCGCACATATCGCGCCTTTCTACACAATAAACTTTTTTTCCGACAGCCCCGAGGGATTTGCATTATTATTGGGCCAGTGCGCAGCCTTGCGCAGCCTTGCGTAGTTAACAACACCTTTTTTAGGCTCTGGGAAGGCAAAAAATGGGGTTTTTTCCCTAAGGATCGCACATATCGCACCTTTCTACACAATAAACTTTTTTTTCTAATAGCCCCGAGGGATCTGCATTATTATTGGGCCAGTGCGCAGCCTTGCACAGCCTTGCGTAGTTCACAACACCTTTTTAGCCTCTGGGAAGGCCAAAAATGGGGTTTTTTCCCTAAGGATCGCCCACATCGCGCCTTTCTACACAATAAACTTTTTTTTCCGATAGCCCAAGGGATTTGCATTATTATTGGGCCAGTGCGCAGCCTTACGAAGCCTTGCGTAGTTCACAACACCTTTTTTAGCCTCTGGGAAGGCCAAAAATGGGTTTTTTTCCCTAAGGATCGCACATATCGCGCCTTTCTACACAATAAACTTTTTTTTCGGATAGCCCCGAGGGATTTGCATTATTATTGGGCCAGTGCGCAGACTTGCGCAGCCCTGCTTAGTTGACAACACCTTTTTTAGCCTCTGGGAAGGCCAAAATGGGGTTTTTCCCTAAGGATCGCACATATCGCGCCTTTCTACACAATAAACTTTTTTTTCCGACAGCCCCGAGGATTTGCATTATTATTGGGCCAGTGCGCAGCCTTGCGCAGCCTTGCGTAGTTCACAACACCTTTTTTAGCCTCTGGGAAGGCCAAAAATGGGGTTTTTTCCCTAAGGATCGCACATATCGCGCCTTTCTACACAATAACCTTTTTGTTCGGATAGCCCCGAGGGATTTGCATTATTATTGGGCCAGTGCGCAGTCTTGCGCAGCCTTGCGTAGTTCACAACACCTTTTTTAGCCTCTGGGAAGGCCAAAAATGGGGTTTTTCCCTAAGGATCGCACATATCGCGCCTTTCTACACAATAAACTTTTTTTTCGGATAGCCCCGAGGGATTTGCATTATTATTGGGCCAGTGCGCAGACTTGCGCAGCCCTGCTTAGTTGACAACACCTTTTTTAGCCTCTGGGAAGGCCAAAAATGGGGTTTTTTCCCTAAGGATCGCACATATCGCGCCTTCTTTGTGCTTTTGCACAAAAGGAATATTTTTCGGATGGTCCTAGAGGGATTGAATGCATTTGGGACCTTTGTGCATGCAGCCGAGAGCGCCAGTTAGCTTTTTTCTGCTTTTGGGGGCTGATTCAAGCCCTGAAAAAGTGCAGCACTTTTTAGTATCGCCAAATTCGATAAAAATAGTGCCAAATGGAATGTTTTTTGGTGCTGCAACGGAATCTGGGGTGCTTTTGTGCTGGGGCCGTTGCACCAAAACCAGCACTTTTTTGATGGACCCACCCCACCCCTCTCAAAACTGAAATTCCCACCTTATCGACAAAATCGCAGACTTTCTACATAATAAACTTTTCTTTCTGATAGCCCCGAGGGATTTGCATTAATATTGGGCCAGTGCGCAGCCTTGCGCAGCCTTGCGTAGTTAACAACACCTTTTCTAGCCTCTAGGAAGGCCAAAAATTGGGTTTCTTCCCTAAGGATCGCACATATCGCACCTTTCTACACGATAAACTTTTTTTTCTGATAGACCCGAGGGATTTGCATTATTATTAAGCCAGTGCACAGCCTTGCGCAGCCTTGCGTAGTTAACAACACCTTTTTTAGGCTCTGGGAAGGCCAAAAATGGGGTTTTTTTCCCTAAGGATCGCACATATCGCACCTTTCCACACAATAAACCTTTTTTTCTGATAGCCCCGAGGGATTTGCATTATTATTGGGCCAGTGCACAGCCTTGCGAAGATTTGCGTAGTTAACAACACCTTTTTTAGCCTCTAGGAAGGCCAAAAATGGGGTTTTTTCCCTAAGGATCGCACATATCGCACCTTTCTACACGATAAACTTTTTTTTCTTATAGCCCCGAGATATTTGCATTATTATTGGGCCAGTGTGCAGCCTTGCACAGCCTTGCGTTGTTAACAACACCTTTTTTAGCCTCTGGGAAGGCCAAAAATGAAGTTTTTTCCCTAAGGATCGCACATATCGCACCTTTCTACACAATAAACTTTTTTTCTAATAGCCCCGAGGGATCTGCATTATTATTAGGCCAGTGCGCAGCCTTGCACAGCCTTGCGTAGTTAACAACACCTTTTTTTATCCTCTGGGAAGGCTAAAAATGGGGTTTTTTCCCTAAGGATCGCACATATCGCGCCTTTCTACACAATAAACTTTTTTTTCGGATAGCCCCGAGGGATTTGCATTATTATTGGGCCAGTGCGCAGCCTTACGAAGCCTTGCGTAGTTCACAACACCTTTTTTAGCCTCTGGAAAGGCCAAAAATGGGGTTTTTTCCCTAAGGATCGCACATATCGCGCCTTTCTACACAATAAACTTTTTTTTCCGATAGCCCCGAGGGATTTGCATTATTATTGGGCCAGTGTGCAGACTTGCACAGCCCTGCTTAGTTGACAACACCTTTTTTAGCCTCTGGGAAGGCCAAAAGTGGGGTTTTTTCCCTAAGGATCGCACATATCGCGCCATTCTACACAATAAACTTTTTATTCCAATAGCCCCGAGGGATTTGCATTATTATTGGGCCAGTGCGCAGCCTTGCGCAACCTTGCGTAGTTCACAACACCTTTTTTAGCCTCTGGGAAGGCCAAAAATGGGGTTTTTTCCCTAAGGATCGCACATATCGTGCCTTCTTTGTGCTTTTGCACAAAAGGAATTTTTTTCGGATGGTCCCAGAGGGATTGAATGCATTTGGGACCTTTGTGCATGCAGCTGAAAGCGCCAATTAGCTTTTTTCTGCTTTTAGGGGCTAATTCAAGCCCTGAAAAAGTGCAGCACTTTTTAGTATCGCCAAATTCGATAAAAATAGTGCCAAATGGAATGTTTTTTGGTGCCGCAACGGGATCTGGGGTGCTTTTGTGCTGGGGCCGTTGCACCAAAACCAGCACTTTTTTGAGGGACACACCCCACCCCTCTCAAAACTGAAATTCCCACCTTATCGACAAAATCGCAGACTTTCTACATAATAAACTTTTTTTTCTGATAGCCCCGAGGGATTTGCATTATTATTGGGCCAGTGCGCAGCCTTGCGCAGCCTTGCGTAGTTAACAACACCTTTTTTAGCCTCTAGGAAGGCCAAAAATTGGGTTTTTTCCCTAAGGATCGCACATATCGCACCTTTCTACACGATAAACTTTTTTTTCTGATAGCCCCGAGGGATTTGCATTATTATTGGGCCAGTGCGCAGCCTTGCGCAGCCTTGCGTAGTTAACAACACCTTTTTTAGGCTTTGGGAAGGCCAAAAATGGGGTTTTTTCCCTAAGGATCGCACATATCGCACCTTTCCACACAATAAACCTTTTTTTTGATAGCCCCGAGGGATTTGCATTATTATTGGGCCAGTGCACAGCCTTGCGAAGATTTGCGTAGTTAACAACACCTTTTTTAGCCTCTAAGGAAGGCCGAAAATGGGGTTTTTTCCCTAAGGATCGCACATATCGCACCTTTGTACACGATAAACTTTTTTTTCTGATAGCCCCGAGGAATTTGCATTATTATTGGGCCAGTGCGCAGCCTTGCGCAGCCTTGCGTAGTTAACAACACCTTTTTTAGGCTCTGGGAAGGCCAAAAATGGGGTTTTTTCCCTAAGCATGACGAGACGCAAGTGGGTCTGAACTGGAAGTACCAGACTTCCGAATTAATTAAGTTGCGGTTTACTCCAGGGGGGAATTTCTGTCAGCAAAGCGAGGTAAATGCGGATCAAATGGGATTAACCTGTCAGGATCAAATTAAGGCTTGACGAGTGACATGTTTAGGTCATTTGAGAACATTTGTGTCTTCTATTGTTTGCGTCGGCGATGGCTCCGAGGAAGGGCTCTTCGCCCTTTTCTCGGGTTAAAAGCCCGGAATTGTTAGATTCCAACAAACAGTGGTACGTTTTAAGTAGCGGAGTTTGTGGTGAGCGTCCCCCGAAATACTTTGATAGAAATAAGTTCCCGGGCCGATTTCCAGATGATATCAGGAAAGTGAAGCGAAGTGCTCTGCAAACAGTGGATGGCGCCGCGTACCAAGGAAAAGCCTCTTCAGAAGATGAGATCGTGGCCTCTTCTTTTGGTTTAATTGCAACATTTCTTCGCCATGCGCCAGATTCTCAGTTATTCAAGGAAGAGACGTTTGAACGATTAAAAGATTTTTTAAACAGCCTTGATCTCAGTGTTTGCGAGGCTGAAACTGTCGGCAGTCTCATTCACGTGGCCGCGAGTTCGAAGTCTTCAACCCCTGTCAGGGCTGTAAAAGCTCCAGCAAATCGCCGTTTGGCGATGCCATTGCCATCATCTGTTGAACTTGGTCAAGATGTGGATGAAGATACTGGCTGCTCCTTGTTGACCCCGCCAAGCAGCTGCTCAAAAAGTCCATAAAAGGTAAGCTCACTTGGCTGGATTCAATCCTGACTCACGTTCTTACCAACGCAGGATGAAATTTTAGAATTTGTAAATAAATGTTAGCTGTGTGTTTTTTACTGTGATTTGCCATCATTTTATTGCGTAATACCTTTTATAGGCTGCGAGCAGTCTCTCTTTTGCTCTAAAATCCCTGCCGGAGGAGCGGCGAGAAAGCGAGTGCGATATTCGAGCCGCGAGCCACGAGCCGCGAGTAGCTCACTCTCCCGCCCACGCTACTCGCGGCTCGCGGCTTCGCCGCTCGCCGCTCGAATATCGCCCTCGTAACTTTGCCGTTCATCCAGCACGGATTTTAGAGCAAAAGAGAGACTGCTCGCAGTCTATACCTTTTATAGCAACAGTTTTCAGATTTTTTGTAATACGATTCGAATAAAAAGAATGTACGCGTTGGAGGGCGCCATAACCGGCTTTGTGAGTACGAGACTATTTTGAGCAGCGGTTTTCCATTGGGAGTTCAAAATGGCGCGAATAGTCGCGCGAATATTGCTCTCGATAAACAAGAAATACTGGGAAATGTTGGGCTATAAATGCCCTCTACACATACTCCTCTGAAAGGTAATTGAGGGTTGAAGACGTTGACATATTTTAAAATTTACTGTTCAGTTTATTCGAATTATGCTAAAATTGGGTGCCTGGAAATTCAACCTCACTTCTTGTCTTCATTTAATTTTTCAGATTAAGTGGTATCTGAAAAACAAAGCACTAAAAGTTGATTGTCTTGGTTTGCTTAAAAAAATGATTTCTTGCTCAATGCAAAACTATAGTTCCATGGTTTTTGCTCAGTGTAAAACTATAGTTCCAGGTTTTTGCACATGAGATATTTTAATGTCAAGTAATTTTTAAGTAAGTATAGGAGAGAAACTGAGTGCATTGATTTAGAAGATACTCTTGACTAACCTTTAAGTTGACTGTGACCATTAGTTACCTTTGAATTATCATAAGACTGAAATTCACATTTTATGATATTAATTTTTAATTGTAGATTGATGACACAGTGAGTACTCCATGTGTGACATCTCCTAATATGAAGGAGATTTGTTTAAACCAGGAGATAGATACCCCTGAAAAAGCAAGGATGCTGCAGATTCGGGCAAATCGTGTGTTTCGGTCCGTAAAGGAAGTTTGTGACCAACACAGGGAAACCTTGGCCTCTGTCCTGGGAAATATGTGTGCGTTAAAAGATGAGCAAGCCCAAGGAATTGTTGTGGATGTCCTCGATATGGTGGCAGAGAAAAGAGGAGTAAAAAAGATGTTTGAGGCTCTGCTCAGTGAAGAGACGTTGGACAAATACATCAGCACAATGCGTGTTCCTGACTGGGTGCTGGTGTATTTTAAGTTAAAAGCACGCATTTCAGATAGTACTTGGCAGACAGCTATTAACTTCACCAACCTGGGAAGAACAGGGGTAAGCTCTATTATGTTTTAAAGATACTAACCAAACATAAATGAACAAATTTCAGGGCTGTAAATACATTGTTTAAGGGGCCACTCAGGTGACAGGGGAAATCCTCAGCTATTACAAGTTTGAGTCCTTGGTACTTTGTTTGAAAGCAAGAGTGATTATTATTAACAATCAAAATATTCAGTTTAAAACGAGGAAAAGAAAGTGAAAGAGCAGCACATATTCTTGTATACAATTCTTTTACTCTTAAGGTGGAGATATGAATTAGCCCTGCATGTGTGTCTATGTAGAATAGGGCTTACATAATTAAGGGGAAAAGGTCACGTGACTTATAAAACAGCTTTTAACTTTTGATGAAAATAGCTTTGTCCACATCACAAGGCTAAGTGACAATCCAGATGGTTTGGCTGACATTTGATGACGAATATTTGTAAGCTTGTGCTTAAAAATCTTGCCCCATTGAGAAAACCCATTTTGTGACAGGGAGAAAGGAAAGTTATGTGATACTTATGATCACTTTTACAAAAACCATCTAGTCAGATTATTACAACTGATGATACCTCTATGGAACCTTAAATTTGGATCCCCTTTAAAAGGATATTATATAAATTGCCTGAGAGTTTAATTTATCATTATTTAAAATTCTATTAAGTGAGCACAGCATAAATTATACCTGTAATCTCAAATGTCTGTCTTTGTTTTGTTAGAATTCTTCTGATACCCCCTTGTTGATGAACCTAAATCAAATTAAGGCTGCCAGACAGTTGGTCTTCTCTACAGTAAGAGAGTTAATGGGAGTGCACAGGCTCACCATTCCAATCAAGGGCTACGGGGTTGACATGTTTGCAGTAGCAGCGTTTATTGTGAGGGAGCAAAGGCTGCATCAAATTGCTCGACCTGAATTACAACTAATGATCAAGATTGATGGCAGACCATTCTGGGGTAATTTATACTAATTCCTAATTTTGTTTTTTGAGGGTGTAAAGAAAATGATCTATGCAAGTACAGTATTGATTTTTTTGCATAGGCTGTTTAGTGTCTTGATAGCAATCCATCTTATTTTATAGTCATGATAGCCAATTTTACATTCATGAGGAAGACAGCTGCTGAAAGTTTTTAGATTCTTTTAAGCTAATTAAATCTTGGATCTTTTAATTAAACCATGATGATTGTAGAGAACACATTTTTGGGAGAGTTGTTCAAAGCACTAACACCATATAGAAACATAAAACTTTTCTTAAACTGTTTTTGATAGGGCAAGTAGTTTCCTTTTCACTACTCTTTGGTAGTACAATTGCATAATACTAGTCATTGGGTTAAAAGAAAAGAGGGCATGTATTTAAATAAATCCCGGTGACAACTTCCAAAGTCTTTCGAATATTAGTTTGCACCAAGGAATAACACTCAGTTTGTGTACATTGTACGATCATTCAGGTGACAATGTTTTGCACTGTTTTAGGAAGAGATCAAGTTTTGGTAGGCATGGTGCCACGACTGTGCCCATTGTCCTCCACACAAAGTGCCAAGTCAGTCTATCCATTGGCACTTGCTAATTGTAAAGAAAACAGGTGTGTGACAGATAAATATTCTAACCTTGGAACTAATTATATAATACAGACTAAAACCAGAGTATGTACAATCACATAGCCTAAGTCTCATTTACGCAGGTTTTACAACTTAACTACAGTCTAGTGATAAAGAACACAATCGTTCTTTTTCACTGAGATTTAATAGCTAACTTCATATCCTCTTAATTTACCAAACAGGGAGAATCTCAAACACCTCATAAAGGAAATTGTCAGCCAGAAGAAAATTATGAAAGAAAAAGGCCTGACAGTTGATGGCAGACATTATTCTGTTCAATTTACAGGTAATTCTTTAATCTTTACTATTATTCATTATTATTGGGCTGCAAAGGGCAATATTAATGCTAAATACATGCAAATGAAGTAAGAGGGTTTACATATAGCCACATGTACATGTATGAATTCCCATAATTTTACTGATTCTCAGCCAAGTAAGAGGCTCTTATTTGAAGTATCTTTTTTCTATCAATTTTGTTACATAGTGACCCTGGATTACAAGACATTAGTATTGTTGCTCATCAAGAAAGATGATGAAGATTTCATTTTAGGAGGAAGAGGTGTAGATGTGGAGTTCTGCTTCCTTTGTGATGCAATCAGGGTATGCACTGTGGTGTTTCACTAAGTATAGTGTACAATATTTCTCATTGTTTCCTGCATACTTAAACTTTTTTGGTATTTAGGAGGCTTACCCAGCTGATAACTACTGAATTCACTTTTATGGAAAGTTGAAAGATCTTTTAAGCAAATGTGCTGGATAATTAAATATATAAAATACTGGAGGGTTTATTCAACATCTAGCTAGGATAACAGCAGTTTACCGTGTGCTTGTGCATCCATAGCTAGTGAAAACCAGGCTTTAGAGTGTAAGGATTATAATAATAATTTTTTTTAACCTTAGAGATGTGTCTGCCATGATGTGTCTCCTGATGAAACATGCATGGATTGTTTAAAGAGCAAAGCAAACATTGGAAGGTTTGTATTTATCTTGTTCCATTGCAAAGAAACAAAGCAAAATTATCTAGTATTGACAAGAATGGGAAGAAAATCATACATCCACACCGAGATACGAACCTGTGGAGATGATCGAGATCTGAGATATGGAGATAGTTGTTCTTTTGTGCCAATTGTCCCTCCTCCCTTCCCCCAACTGCCACACCAAAATATCAACCCCAATCCCAGCTCAAAAGATCAGCTTCTCTTCCATAAATGCAACCCATTTTCTTTTGTTTCAATTTTTGAAACAGTAGACATATGATTCATGTAACTAATATTAGACTGTGCCTGACAGTTTAATTATTTTACAGAAAAAAAGACAGTTGAAGTAATGTAAAATGTTACTTTCTTCCTCTAGATCGACTGGAATTCGGGATGATTTAGAGTTTTTGCTTGGTGAGGAACTCAGTAGCATTCAACTATGTGCATTGCACATGGAAATGCGCAATACTGAGCAGCTTCTGGGTTCCATTGGGCTGATTGCCTACAACATTGATTCTCTGAAAGATGCAAATAATGCATTGAGAAGTTATGGCCCAGAATCCTTTAAGGGTGACAGACTCACTGTACAGAGGAAGGCAGGCCAGCAAACAGCAGTTGGAAAACACAACATCCATGTGAGCTCAATGTCAGGTGTGTAAAAGCGGTGATGTTTGTTTAACATGACACTGCCTTTTTAGAATAATTTTTGAATCATTGTCGTTTCTATTTTGGGGACATTATTTTAAGCCTTTAAGAGTACATATGTGTGTGGTAGTAGGCACAGCCATTCTTGATGTGCCTCAGCAATTGACAAGGTTTGGAACAATCTCTGAGGTTTTCAGTTTTACCATTTTAGATGTAGCTATTAAGAAATATACCATTGCTTAATGCATCCACTATCATTTTCCAGGTCCCACAGAGAGAGACATCTTGGAGAATTTAGATGATGTTGTGGAGCATGCTCTTCCCATAAAAAAGATGAAGAATGCGTACTCTGATTTAAATGCTGCAAAGAATATGATTCTCAACCGCATCACATTCTGCCATAGTCGTGTTGATGTAATGTCACAGTGTGCTACATTTCACCTTATTTTAACACAGTTCTTTCCAATTTTAAATCTAGAGTGTTTAAGTTAACATCAGTGTGCGACTGCTACCTTTCACAATTCTTTTCAATTTAGATCTCAGTTACTAATGAGGTGAGCAGTAGCATCCAGACCTACCATCGGAGTGTGCAACTGTTACCTGTAACAATTCTTTTCAATTTAGAATCTCAGTTACTAATTAGGGGAACAGTAGCATCCAGACATACTGTTGGAGTGTGCAACTGTTACCTTTAACAGTTCTTTTCAATTTAGAATCTCAGTTACTAATTAGGGGAACAGTAGCATCCAGACGTACCGTCGGAGTGTGCAACTGTTACCTTTAACAGTTCTTTTCAATTTAGAATCTCAGTTACTAATTAGGGGAACAGTAGCATCCAGACGTATCGTCGGAGTGTACAACTGTTACCTTTAACAATTCTTTTTAATTTAGAATCTCAGTTACTAATTAGGGGAACAGTAGCATCCAGACGTACCGTCAGAGTGTGCAACTGTTACCTTTAACAATTCTTTTTAATTTAGAATCTCAGTTGCTAATTAGGGGAACAGTAGCATCCAGACGTACCGTCGGAGTGTGCAACTGTTACCTTTAACAATTCTTTTCAATTTAGAGTCTCTGTTACTAATTAGGGGAACAGTAGCATCCAGATGTACCATCGGAGTGTGCAGCTGTTACCTTTAACAATTCTTTTCAATTTAGAGTCTCTGTTACTAATTAGGGGAACAGTAGCATCCAGACGTACTGTCGGAGTGTGCAACTATTACCTTTAACAGTTCTTTTCAATTTAGAATCTCAGTTACTAATTAGGGGAACAGTAGCATCCAGACGTATCGTCGGAGTGTGCAACTGTTACCCTTAACAATTCTTTTTAATTTAGAATCTCAGTTACTAATTAGGGGAACAGTAGCATCCAGACGTATCGTCGGAGTGTGCAACTGTTACCTGTAACAATTCTTTTTAATTTAGAATCTCAGTTACTAATTAGGGGAACAGTAGCATCCAGACGTATCATCGGAGTGTGCAAGTGTTACCTGTAACAATTCTTTTTAATTTAGAATCTCAGTTACTAATTAGGGGAACAGTAGCATCCAGACGTACTGTCGGAGTATGCAACTGTTACCTTTAACAATTCTTTTCAATGTAGAATCTCAGTTACTAATGAGATGAACAGTAACATAGAATCTGAATTAAGAACATTGTCCATTTTACATGCAGTCATAGAGTTATATGACCACATCGCCCAGATGATTCGTCGGAGTGCGACAGTGGTGTAAGGAATATCTGGTTATATACATGTACGCTAGCAATCATGAACACTGCCCAGATGATCCGTCGGAGTGCAGTTCAGTGCTGGTATGTTGCTATTGTAGGCAATAGTTATTAACTAAATCCTACAGTACCATTGCACTATAGAAGAAAAGATCATGTTGATTTTGGATTGCCTCATCATAAAAGTCACCCATTAATCTTTACCTATTGTTTATTCACAGTTGTAAAATACAGGTTTTGGCTCTGTACCTGAAATGTGTTTTTGTAGGATTCATTGTAAAATCCTTAGCTCTCTTGAACAAAATCATGAAAACATTTATCAAAATAAGTATTCCAACTCACACATGTACATGTATGTTTGGTATTCTATAGCATTTTGCAGGTATTATTTCAAGTGGGAAATTTCTACGAGACTTTGGCTCTCACACAGACTCCATCAGCCTTGAAGGCTCTGGTAGGTTTTCATGGTATTAAATTTAAGTATTGCATTGTTTGTTTGAGCTGGAAGGTTGACTGTGCCCTTTCATTTACCATTATAACATAGCTGGTGAATAAGTGTATTAAAATTCAATAGCACAAGCATGCTTCATAATCCTATTGTGCACGCTGATGATGTCAACAAACAAATGCCTAGAGAAAAATATTTCTCTGCGATTGAGCATTTTCCATTCAAATACGGCGCAAACTTCATTTACACGCACGAATTCACCTGTCAGTTTTTTACCAATCTGAGACAAGATCGTTGAAACGTAGCGAAATGTTTCTCTGAGGCGAAATGTACATTGAAGCGCAACAGGGGAAATTTCTCTTTACACAACTACTGCACTGGCAATGTTATAAAACAACTGAAGCGTTCATCGGAAGGCTTACAGTGTGTACTTTCTATGTAGTAACCACTTTCCCCTGGATACTGAAGAAGTTTTAAAATGTTAAATCTGTTACTCTGTTCAATAGCTTTGAAAGAGAATTTGGAGAAACGGTTAGACAGTTGGCAGGAGGAGACAGATCAGCTGACTTCTCTTTTTAGAGAACTTGCAAAATGTAAAAGAAAAGACTTGCTGAAGGAGAATGACAAACTGGCTACAAAGGTGGCAACAGTTGAGAAGGAGTTTTTGAAAAGGGTAAATTCAGCAGTACATGTACATGTAATAGAAAAAACTGTTTGACCCTTTATTTCCCCAATAGTGAAAAGCATCTAATTTTTCCTGACGATGTCATTACGGAATGAAATGTGCAGGTCAACAGAATAAAGAAATTATTACCAATTGAAAGGAAAAAATGATGTCTTGATGTACTCTATGATCAAGTTCTCTTAATTAAGATGATACTGAAAACAGTGAGGAGAATATTATACATGTTGATGTTGGGGCCGAAAGGGTTACGTGTTAATTAAATAATTGCCGACTTCTGATTGAGCTTTTATTAGTTCTCCATTAAATAATAATAACCATATATTTATTATTATGCATAGCTGTTGAAGAAGACTGAAACGTCATTGACAAAGGAATATCTCTAACCTTTGTTACCTTATTTCACATTAGGTCTGCCAGGAATGGAAAGAAATTGCTCTGGTCTGCAGAGATAGAGTATTTGAGGAAAGTGAGCAAGAAGAGATTGACTTATTTGATATCAAGGTATTCACAATTTGTTCGTGATATTGTATGGCCATGCAGGTCCTCTTTCATGTATGGGATATAGTTATTATGTTTTAAAAAAACTGTGTGATTTTAAGGATCTTGTACATGTACAACTGTAGATGGATAACAGGTTGTACTACACTGACGTATAGTGTTTTTATTTTTCATTTTTATCCCTAGTGTAAAGAATGGGGCCACCTATTAAAAGAACTATTTGGTGCTAGCCTGGGAACTGGGGATTATGGACACCTAACAATTGACCATGCACCAATGCTGATGAGAAGGTTTCTGTCCATGAAACACTACAGCCAGCAAGGGTTTGAGGCATCACACAAAGATCAGCGCCAACTCTGGTTAAAGGCTTCAAGCCATGATTGTAAAGGAGAGTCAACGTCAAGTATGTTAATTGAGTGTCTGGAATGATATTTAATTAGGTGGCTTACCACTGATGCATGTGTAGCTTAACTGCCACTTACAAAATACTGCACAAAGACAAACTGGAACAGTCAGATCTCTTTATGCTGTTTAAGTGTTGGTGTGTAAGGCAAAATTAAAGATGTGATAAGTCGGTAAATTATTATTGTCCGGGTGAGTGTAGTCCTGAGAAGGACTGTTTGTGGTGACACTGACTGACGTTTCGACAACCTAAGCGGACTCTGATGATGACTTCCGCTCAGGTTGTCGAAACATCAGTCAGTGTCACCACAAACAGTCCTTCTAAGGACTACACTCACCCGGACGATCATAATTTACCGACTTATTATTTGACTCCTTGGTTCAAACCATTTACAGTTTTAAGAATAATGTGTTAATTTATACCGTAATATTCAGTTATTATAAACAGTTTATTTGTAACAGGTATATCGACAAAATTTTGAGACATACTGCAAAGAAGTACTGTAACAATGATTTGATTTGTGAATGAAGGTTTTAGAGAATATAATGTTCATAATCATTCCCGTCTGCTTTTGTTGCAGTTGAACAGATGCTGGTTCATTTTTATGCGGAGAAGATTCTGTTCCTGCGATACTGCTTTCAAGAAGCCTTGAGAGTTATACCAGGTCTAATGTTTGTGAAATACAATGTATAATGTTTGCTTGTAAAATGTCTACTTAGAGTACATTTTTAATATGCTATTTTTATGTTACTTGTAGGTAACCCTGGACAAAACACGTTCAACTTCTACTTTCGAGGTTGTGGATGGAAGCACAAGACCATTAACTGGGATGAGGGTGAGCAGGTGTGGATCAAGGTGATGAATCACCTAATGACCTTGATGTTTGGTGGTGATCACTTCGAATATTACTACAATGAGAAGAAAGTGTGTGTGGTGGACCAGAGCTGTCATGCTGACTTCAAGTATGACAGGGAACAGTGGAATGAAGAGTATGCCAGCATGATTAGCGAGGGAACTGCAACAGAAGTGGATGGTAATTACTAATAACTTGTTGTTTGTTTAACCCTTTAAGCCCTGATATAAAAATGCATATTCTCATTACTGATCTCCATACATTTCTTATGGAATTAGTAAGGAGAATTTCTCTAAAAATCAAGACATCTTATCCTCAGTGATCCCTTCTTTTATTCTTGTCACTTGAATGTTCAAACAAGTAGTGATCATGTAAAGAGAAATTTCATTTTCATCAGGGCTTAGGGCTTAAAAGGTTAAAGAATGAGGAAAACTCATATGTAACAGTCAAACTTGAATGTATACTTAAAAGATCAACATACTAACTTTTTCTTGTATGTAATTCTTGACTGAAAGCATTAAAAATGAAAAACACTATTAATTACTCTTTTCAGCTCCCATGGTGAGTGAGTTAATGAATGGTGAAGAAAACAAAAAGCAAAGTATTATATCAGTTTTTAGCTTAAATAGAAGTTAATACTCCTACATGCATTTTTCTTGTTCTTAATATTATTTGTTAAGTGACAAATGCATATCTTGCTTTTTAACCCTTCTTATTTCTAGATGATATTTCGTTCAAGAAAAGAAAGCTTCGTGTACAGGAGGAGGAGTTCAACGTCAAGCGTATACGTTAGTGTGGTACTTTTTTACTTTGTTTTTACTTTGAACACTGTAACTAGTGTTTGTGTCAAAGAGAGCATCTGTAGTCTTTCATTATTTTCTTGGACCATCATCATTTATGTCAATTTACACTATAGATGGTGTGCACTCATCTAGACAGTTGAGGCTTACAGTGGCCAAATTGGAAGAGAAAGATGGTAGTGAATTAGGTAAGGTTAAGTTTAGCAAGTTGTTGAAATATCTTTATAGGTACCATGAATCATTTGACGTGTCTAACAACATTGATATGTTAATCTAAGCAAATATCATTTGAAATGCTTTAATGTAAACAAAAAGACACCCAAAACTCAAGTTTTAAACAGTATGTTAAAAATTAGGATTTCCAGAAACGTTTCTTGTTGTTTTCTTATGAATTGTATTTTTAAGGGAATTCAAGGCTTCCTGTACATATGAATAATGTCAATGTAGCCAATTCTGGAGATGCTAATCAAGACAATCAGAACAGGTTGGTTTGGGAAATTATGTATCAGATTTATCAGTCTGAAAGCATTTTTATATTAGTATGTTTTCAGCCATCTTGCTATGTCGAATCAATAGTTTTCCTGTTTCGATTTTTGTCTCGACAGGGTCATAGCCACGTTTCCACCTCCTCCTTTACAAAGCAGGATGACAGTACTGCAAATGGACTTGGATACTGTGGAGGATGAACAAGAGCTGAACGATGCAATAATTGATTTCTTCATTTTGTACGTACTACAGTTTTCAATTTTTGTAGCTTTAATATGAATTACAAGAAGCTCATTTTAATTTTTTAATTTTTATTTTACATTTAATACTTATGTTTATCCCATCTTCTCTGTGACAGGTATACATCATACAATGTTTCCAACAGAGATGTCATCGATAAATGCCACTTTTTCAGCTCCTTTTTTTATACAAAGCTTGCAGAGCGAGAAAAGAGGGGAAAATGCTTTGTTTTACCCAGGTAATAGTTAGGTGATTGACACATTCTCGAGAGCCCTCCCAGTCCCTAACCCAGTCGGGCCTTAGCTGCTAGAGTCAGGTAAAGGGCTCTGGATACAAATGCTTTGACATGAACTAGGATTGGTCAGACTTGTTTGAGTACTTCACGTAACTTTGACTTTTTTTTCTTGTTTTGTGATTTTTATAGTGTGTATTAGTATAAACATCACTATTTAAAATTTGAAAAGACTATATGTCCTAAAATCTATGGCTACAAATATTATTTGTGTCCAGAACCCTCTGTTTCTCATGCCAAGTCCCTGCTAGCTAAAGAGACTGGGGCTCTAAGGACACGCCTGTTGATTGCCACTATCGTTTAACTTTGTCTTTGAAAGTGTGCCTTTTTGGTCTAAAGTTAATGTCGAATTTCTGATATTAATTCCTGAACGTACACATTTTAACACATGTTAATGTAGTGCTGAGGAGAGGCATGCAAAGGCCTGTAGTTTTACAAGAAGAGTGGACATCTTCAAGAAAGAATTCCTGTTCATTCCTGTGTGTAGGAGGTAAGTATTTTCCTTGTAACTTGATTCTAAAATCCTTGTAAGGTACAGCTAGCTTATCATCGAAAGTGAAAATAACTAATAACAAGGAAATCACAGGTCAGTATAATAACTGATACAATGCATATAAAGTGGCAAAAGGTGCTAGCCCATGACCCAGTTTCTGATGAGAACAAGGGGAACATGCTTAGCTTTCTGTGTCATTATTTTACATTCTCCAAAATAATATATCACCAATGTCAACAGCCTTATAAGAATTAGGGACACAACTCTGTGTAAGACTATATAGAATCACTACCTTACTGGACCACTGGTAATCTACCATGTAAGAGCCATCTAAAACGCATGGTTGAATAGTTAACATTAATATTATTATGCCTTGCAGTAGACACTGGTTCTTGTTGTTGATATGGAACCTCCCACTACTTGAAGCCAAGAAGACAAACCACCATCCTCAGTGAGTTGAAACCATAAACTGTAACAGCAAGGAAAAGTTTCCAGTGATGGTCTACCTTCTATGTGTAGTTTTTTTTTTTTTTTGAGAAATCCTAACCTGTGTAAATTTTGAGCTTAACTTTTCTGACAATCAGTTATTAGACGAATCCAATATGAATTTAAATGAGTGCTATCAATTATTGCCCATGTTTTCAGGAATGCTTTTCCTTCTGCAGTGTGCAAATAATAATTTGTTCTTACAGGTCCTATATCTTTGTAATGGACTCTATTGCCTGGTCTAACGGGAATGCACCTTCACCGAGAGAACAAGAGGCAGAAATGATAAGAAGGTAACCACTACACACGCCACAACGTGATAGATAGTGTAACAACAGAAGGAACGCATTAGTGATCTATTGTATGAACACAATCCCACTGCTTTCCCCGTCACGCCCCAACTCTTAACCCCCCCCCCCCCTCCCCGTTATACCCCTATGATGGCATAATACAAGCAGAACGCTAGTGGAACGTCTAGTGAGTTTCAGCGGTTCTTTTTCTGTTTTGCAAATTCCAGCTTCCTTAGATGCGAGTGTAATGCGAAGAAAGGAACCTTGATTGACATTGATGACAGGACATTACCACTTGTATATCCAAAGGTGAGTCAGTGCCATACTCAGTTAGTTCCTCGCCGTCCACCTTCTTTATTGTGTTAAGAGCTTAGTTCACTTCAGTGAAACGTGGCGTTGTCTTCCTTTCGGTTGTCGATCAATTTTAATGTTATTGTGTTTGGGTAACATACGGCACTGCCGAATTGTTAGGTTATTATTATGTGGTTAATCCGGTGCATGATTAGAAGCAGCATTTGGATTGTGTCTCTGAGCAGTCCAACTTTAGCTGAACGGATTGTTACGGTGGACTGCTTACCAGTTGATGGCACGAGTTTTAAACGTCGCCGTCATTTTTTAAGTAACAAACATTTGTTGACTAAACGTCCAAGAAATTGGCATGATGAATTATTATTATTATGTATTATTATTATTATTATTATTATTATTGTTATTATCATTATTATTATTATTATTATTATTATGAATTGAAATTTGTGCTCAACGTCTTTTCGCTCTTGATGCATTCGTAATTAAGTTATCACCAATACAAGACACGATTTAGAATTAGAATTTCGTCCCTCCTGGGGACTCTTGGTTTTTTTCAAAGTTTATGGACCGAGACAGAATTTACGGTACGAACACTCTTTAGGTAACATTCAGGATTGTTTTTTATTTCATGGCTGATTCAACCTGTCGGATCTCCAGTTTAAAAATAACTCGTTCCTCTTGGAGTTGCATTGAAGAATAATGTAAAAATTTTTTTCAGGTTCCCCAACAAGATAATGGTTATGACTGTGGAGTGTTTCTTCTACTCTTTTTCGAAGAGTTTTTGAGACGGAAGGTAAAGTTGTCATCTAATATCTATGCTGTTCTCGTATTAGAGTTGATTCTTGGGTACAATAGTTGTCTTTAAACTAGAGACAAGTTTGTTCTCAGTAGGTACATTCTCTTTGCTCGTGCGATGAATACGTTATCGACTCGCGCAAGTTCTTTGTTTTTATGCATATGTAGGAAATCAACTTTCTTGCAAGATATCTTTTGAAATCAAAGCGCAGATCACTGATTGTATGCAAATTAAAATCATAATGGTAACTACTGTCAAGAAACATCTTCTCAGCAATCACTCTTCTACTTTCAGTTTTCGGAACTTGTTAAGGCTGCTTTCAACATGATTGCTACGATCGGCGCAATCGCTGGAAAAAACGTCCAGCAATCGTTGTGACCATATGGAGACCACACTTTTGCGACCTTAGCGATCACAGCATTTGACAACGATCGCTGAAGTGTGGTTTCCATATGATCGCAACGATTATTGACTTATGGCTGAACGCTTTTTGCAGCGATCGAAGCGATCATACATGGAAAGCAGCCTTTAGGGCGTCAGGATTAGAGGACAGACAGCGAAAAAGAATCTTGAAACATTTTACTTCGTAGGTTTGCCGCCTACCTTTCATAATTGTGCCCGGTATTGTCTTAACCGCGTTTGTCTTTCTTTTTTCAATTGCCTGTTGATTGAACACTGAGACTTATTTTTTGGTTTGATATCCATTTCAGTTCCCTGTGAAAGATCTCTTGTCTGACGAGGTGCTCCAGTGGTATGAACAAAGTTCTGCCTTGGAGTTAAGGACGAAGATTCGCCAGATCTTGCAAGAACTTGGGAGATCTAGCATCACTGGATAATTGCTTAGTGCACACGTCCGGCTGCTGTTGTTTTCTCTAAGACTACCATATAATCACGACAAAACTTGTAGGCATTTAAATTCTTTATTTAAAGATTCACAAGGTGAATTCGAATGGAATGTGAAATAAGCTATTGCGGTAACAGACAAACTAGCAAACTTTAACCGATGAAAAAACTATTTTAGCCATATTAGAATAACTTTAAACGATATGTATTTTGAATTGAGTGTTCGAAAGTATGTTGTATATTGATATAAGCTTAAAGAGTTAAGCAAACAATGTTTTATAGAGTTAAAAATGTGAAGGTCATATCTACGGCGATCACACAAACGTGTAAAATGAAAACCTATTTTAGCAGCATCTGTATTTATGCTGGTGCATGCTCAAGAAGTTGAGCAAACGATATGTACATTTGGTCGAGGAAAGATTGTAAAAAAACTGTTTCTGGCTGTATCTGGTATTTCAAGTATAGTGCTGCATTTTTGGTTTGCTTTTTTTGACCCGTCGTTTCGCCATAAAGTCGTTACGTTTCGGTAATTTTTGAATTGTCATGTACTTGATTTAGAATATTTGAGTTCAATTCACTCCGCACACGACGTTTTTCTTACAAATAACCAGCTAAGTTACTTTTTCAGCCGAGCTCACTTATATAAAGGACGATAAATAATCATATTTTTCCCCTTAATATGTTGCGAAACGACCCGTTTTGGCGAAACGACCGGATAACAATTGCAAAAGGCCGATTTCGCTATTTTGATTCTGTAGCGCGTGCACTAGTCAGTGAACTAGTAGCGTCTCACATACAGTGTCAGAATTAAACGGTTATTTCTATTAAGAAAGTCTCTGTAGGCAGTGTTTCTAGACACAGCGACAAAATTATATCTAGACTAAGACTTTTTTTGTGTACAAGCGAATAGACAGTTTTCCATTAGCAGAAGGGTTGGAGTATAGGTTTGGCCACCAAATGAACTCCGCTTCTCGCGTGCAACGTCCTTCCCCATAGCCAATGTCGATTGTGGACCTGCTTGTAGGTCGACCTGCCTTTGGAGCATTTCTCTTCGCCCGTTCTTTAGCCAATGCTAGGGCATCTTCCACGTCCATTTCGGATATGTCTGCCACTTCTCTGTCATTTTCATACAACGCTGTGGTTTTCAAAGTAACAAAGTTTTGCTCCTGAAATACGTCCCTGAACAACTGTTCTTCGTAAACCTTGTAAGATAGCCTCTTGGTTTCTTTTCTGAAAATGGGCTGTCTGCGATGTTTAGTATCCCGAACACTAAACAACGTTGGGTTTCCAAGTCGATGCAAGATGTGAGAAAAGTACTCGTTAGGCACTTGAAAACAGTCTATGCAGCTCCATTTTCCTGTAAAGAAACACGAGACTTGGTTAAATGTTGTACTCTTACAACGAATCAATAATCGGTTGTGAGCTGAGCACTGTGAGATCAAAGGGAATATCAAATCGTGGGACGAGAATTTAAAGCATTGAACCTTGAAAGAGAAAGTTAATTTTAAGGAGTAACTTACCAGGATAATCAGGAATTAAGGAACCATTTACTCGCTCTACAAGCACACTCAGCCATTTTAAGTAGTCGTCGCATTTCTCTTCGGGGAGATCGCGAGGTTCTGGCCCCTCGAAAACCGTACCCTTGTCATCTCTAAATGTAAAAACGTCTTGCCTGGCCTGTGGGTGCCGACTAGCCAGGTGGTTTGAGAGAGATCTGCCGGTTTTAAACGCTTTATGACAGAAGCTGCAACTTGCTGAATAGGGCATGGTCGAAGTCGAATGCTTAAAGGAAACCTGCGGGAACGCTAACAATTACACGTGGAGGGCTGGCTGCCTGTTCAAATTTATCGTCAGTGGTGTGATATTATTAGTCACTCACCGGTGATTCAAGAAAACAATAGACTTTTCTAAAACAGTTGATTAGAGGCATGCCGCGCTAATAATGACAACTTACCAAACAAAGAAACTATGCGAAAAACGATGATCAGTACCGCTGCTAGAGGATCAATCTGTAATAGTTCTGATTGGCAATTCACGCCGGTTTTCAAAGGGCTTTTCAACTTAATAAATGCAGCTCAATAATAGAGGTGCGAAAGTCTGATTTTTCGCGGAATAACTTAAAGCATCCGTTTTTGGGACATCAATCCTGAGCTGACTGTGTAAGGAAAACTACCATCGTTTTTACTTAAGTAGCTAGAATTATCCGAGATGGGTAAATTTAGACAACATTCTATTGAAGAGAAAAGAAAGCGTTCGAAACTAAGGAAAAAGCGAAAGAGGGAGAGGGCAAGGAAAGCTGTAGAGGAAAACATGCAGCGGTTATCCGGAGAAGAACAGGAGCCTGACCGTGCTCAACAACCAGAAAGTAGCAATGCTGCACCGAGCGCTAGCCGGGAAGACGTAGTGGAGGGAAGTGTTCGGCAAGCGTCAACCGCCGCTCTCTGTGCAAGACAGAAAAGTGATGCAGGGGACTCTGAGAAAACGCCAGACCGCGTCGAAGAATTAAAGAAGAGCCGTGATGCAAAACATCGCCACGCCGTGGTGTTTTACAACAACTGGATGAAAAGTGAAAAGGCGAATATTCAGCTGATACACATGAAAGACATAAAAATAACGCAAAGGAATATTGGAAAAGGAAGTTATGGAGTGTGCCATGTTGGCTTCTACGGTGCTACCTGTGTAGCTGTTAAGAAGATTGAACGCTGGAGCGAATTCAAGATGGAAGAAGCTATGATTCTTCGAAAATTGCGCCACCCAAACATCCAAATGTTCATTGGCCTAGCATGGCAAGGGGATGACGCTCACGTCGTCTCCAGATTTCATGGAATTCAGGGGCGATCATTTACCCTCTCAAAGGCGGCAGAACTGGATATGTTAAATGAGGAAAACTGGCGGTTAACTGCAACTCAAGTTTGTAGTGCCGTGAAATATTTGCACGTTGACGCTGAGATTATTCACAATGACATAAAACCCAATAACATTGTGGTGGAACAAGGTCGAAGTGCTGCGGAATTAATACCTGTGTTGATCGACTTCGGCAAAGCTTGTTTTATGCACGAGGCCAGAGTGATCGCGGAGGAGAGGGATCCAGCAAAGTTCCCTTTTCTGGCTCCCGAACTAAACCAAGGCCAAAGGCAAAGCGCCAGTAGTGACATTTTTTCCTTGGGATATACGCTCAGGCGAGTATCCCACGCCATAAATGATTCCTCTCTGAAACTTATTTACAGAAGCTGCCTTTCAGCTGATCCGCTGGAGCGCCCGGGAATAACTACTATTCTTGGACAATTTAAATAGTGCTGTGAGCTTAAACTTGCAACGTTAGCCTTTTTCTTGCAACAATTGGAACGATTTTTTGAGGCAACAACTAGAAAGCCGTCAATTAGAACGCTGAGAATTTAAATAAGTGGTCTGAGGTTTTGCCACAGTAGCTTTTATATTTAGGCAACAATTAGAACGCATTTTGAGGCAACAAATAGAAGGCCATCAATTAGACCGCTGAGAATGAAAACACGATGTCAGCGAGCGGAAACCAGTCGTTTCGCCTACGATATATTTTGTTTTTGTCTGCTAACGTCTTAAATGTCGAAAGTAAATGAATTATATACTATTTTTCGTTCTTAAAGCGTGTTATCCTAGGAAAAGAAAAAGCAATATATTTAATTTCTCGTTCTCTAAGCGCGTCAAAGGTTAACCAACGGACCTCGGGCGAAAAGACTCGTAGGCGAAACGACCGCTAGCCTGCGCGCAGACGTCTCGGAGGCTGAAACGACCGCAAGCGTAGGAAGCAATAGTTTGCTCAGTCTTAGTGCAAATTCAGACGGCAAAGCGGATGCCCTGTTCAGGGGACAGATTATTAGACTGCGAGCAGTCTCTCTTTTGCTCTAAAATCGGTACTGAACGAAGCCAAAATAGCGAGCGCGATTTGAGACTGCTCGCAGTCTTGCAGATTATGTGAACGAAAGTTTTATCTTTTTTGTTAATGTTACTGTTTCGTTCTAGACTGCGAGTAGTCTCTAATTTTGGCGATGGCGATTGTGGGGGCGTCGCGTCTCCTCGAACTTTCGCGCGCGCGCGTGTGTATTTTGCCCGCCCCACAATCACAATCGCCAAAATTAGAGACTACTCGCAGTCTAGTTTCGTTCCTTCGTAAAGAAAGCGTATCGAGTGTCTGTAAATAGTTCTCGATATATTGTTAAAAACGGGAGAAAGACCATGTTGTATTTTTAGAGTCCCTACAAGTATCTCTCAAGGAACGTCACATACCGGCAAATGATCTTTCCGGAGAAAGGAGAGGTGGTAAAACCGCTCGCGAGCGCTTCGATCCTGTAGAGAAATAAGAGGCTATTCTATTGTTTGTTAACGCCACAAAAACATAAATTTGCTGTTGCGATCAACTTGCAAAAAGGTCTGTGATATTTATTCAACAACAGTGTGTTTCCGGTAACAGAAAAGCTTTGTTGACAGCCAAAGCGCGGATTTTAACACCTATTGCTTTCGCGGCGTCTTGATCAACATTCAAATATGAAAGGAATGCGGGGTCCACAACCCCGCATTCCTTAATGTACTTCCAGTTCAGACCCACTTGCGTCTCGTCATGATCTCACATATCGCACCTTTCTACACAATAAACTTTTTTTTCTAATAGCCCCAAAGGGATTTGCATTATTATTGGGCCAGTGCGCAGCCTTACGCAGCCATGCGTAGTTAACAACACCTTTTCTAGGCTCTGGGAATGCCGAAAATGGGGTTTTTTCCCTAAGGATCGCACATATCGCACCTTTCTACATAATAAACTTTTTTTTCTGATAGCCCCGAGGGATTTGCATTATTATTGGGCCAGTGCGCAGCCTTGCACAGCCTTGCGTAGTTAACAACACCTTTTTTAGCCTCTGGGAAGGCCAAAAATGGGGTTTTTTCCCTAAGGATCGCACATATCGCACCTTTCTACACAATAAAATTTTTTTTCTAATAGCCCCGAGGGATCTGCATTATTATTGGGCTAGTGCGCAGCATTGCGCAGCCTTGCGTAGTTAACAACACCTTTTTTAGCCTCTGGGAAGGCTAAAAATCGGGTTTTTTCCCTAAGGATCGCACATATCGCACCTTTCTACAGAATAAACTTTTTTTTCTGATAGCCCCGAGGGATTTGCATTATTATTGGGTTAGTGCGCAGACTTGCGCAGCCCTGCTTAGTTGACGACACCTTTATTAGCCTCTGGGAAGGCCAAAAATGGGGTTTTTTCCCTAAGGATCGCACATATCGCGCCTTTTTAGACAATAAACTTTTTTTTCGGATAGCCCCGAGGGATTTGCATTATTATTGGGCCAGTGCGCAGCCTTGCGAAGCCTTGCGTAGTTAACAACAACTTTTTTAGGCTCTGGGAAGGCCAAAAATGGGGTTTTTTCCCTAAGGATCGCACATATCGCACCTTTCTACACAATAAACTTTTTTTTCTAATAGCCCCGAGGGATTTGCATTATTATTGGGCCAGTGCGCAGCCTTACGCAGCCTTGCGTAGTTAACAACACCTTTTTTAGTCTCTGGGAAGGCCAAAAATGGGGTTTTTTCCCTAAGGATCGCACATATCGCACCTTTCTACATAATAAACTTTTTTTTCTGATAGCCCCTAGGGATTTGCATTATTATTGGGCCAGTGCGCAGCCTTGCACAGTCTTCCGTAGTTAACAACACCTTTTTTAGCCTCTGGGAAGGCCAAAAATGGGGCTTTTTCCCTAAGGATCGCACATATCGCACCTTTCTACACAATAAACTTTTTTTCTAATAGCCCCGAGGGATCTCCATTATTATTGGGCCACTGCGCAGCCTTGCGCAGCCTTGCAAAGTTAACAACACCTTTTTTAGCCTCTGGGAAGGCTAAAAATGGGGTTTTTTCCCTAAGGATCGCACATATCGCACCTTTCTACAGAATAAACTTTTTTTTCTGATAGCCCCGAGGGATTTGCATTATTATTGGGCCAGTGCGCAGACTTGCGCAGCCCTGCTTAGTTGACAACACCTTTTTTAGCCTCTGGGAAGGCCAAAAATTGGGTTTTTTCCCTAAGGATCGCACATATCGCGCCTTCTTTGCGCTTTTGCACAAAAGGAATTTTTTTCGGATGGTCCCAGAGGGATTGAATGCATTTGGGACCTTTGTGCATGCAGCTGAGAGCGCCAATTAGCTTTTTTCTGCTTTTTGGGGCTATTTCAAGCCCTGAAAAAGTGCAGCACTTTTTAGTATCGCCAAATTCGATAAAAATAGTGCCAAATGGAATGTTTTTTGGTGCCGCAACGGGATCTGGGCTGCTTTTGTGCTGGGGCCGTTGCACCAAAACCAGCACTTTTTTGAGGGACACACCCCACCCCTCTCAAAACTGAAATTCCCACCTTATCGACAAAATCGCAGACTTTCTACATAATAAACTTTTTTTTCTGATAGCCCCGAGGGATTTGCATTATTATTGGGCCAGTGCGCAGCCTTGCACAGCCTTGCATAGTTAACAACACCTTTTTTAGCCTCTAGGAAGGCCAAAAATTGTTTTTTTTCCCTAAGGATCGCACATATCGCACCTTTCTACACGATAAACTTTTTTTTTCTGATAGCCCCGAGGGATTTGCATTATTATTGGGCCAGTGCGCAGCCCTGCGCAGCCTTGCGTAGTTAACAACACCTTTTTTAGGCTTTGGGAAGGCCAAAAATGGGGTTTTTTCCCTAAGGATCGCACATATCGCACCTTTCCACACAATAAACCTTTTTTTTGATAGCCCCGAGGGATTTGCATTATTATTGGGCCAGTGCACAGCCTTGCGAAGATTTGCGTAGTTAACAACACCTTTTTTAGCCTCTAGGAAGGCCAAAAATGGGGTTTTTTCCCTAAGGATCGCACATATCGCACCTTTGTACACGATAAACTTTTTTTTCTGATAGCCCCGAGGAATTTGCATTATTATTGGGCCAGTGCGCAGCATTGCGCAGCCTTGCGTAGTTAACAACACCTTTTTTAGGCTCTGGGAAGGCCAAAAATGGGGTTTTTTCCCTAAGGATCGCACATATCGCACCTTTCTACACAATAAACTTTTTTTTCTAATAGCCCCAAAGGGATTTGCATTATTATTGAGCCAGTGCGCAGCCTTACGCAGCCTTGCGTAGTTAACAACACCTTTTTTAGGCTCTGGGAAGGCCAAAAATGGGGTTTTTTCCCTAAGGATCGCACATATCGCACCTTTCTACATAATAAACTTTTTTTTCTGATAGCCCCGAGGGATTTGCATTATTATTGGGCCAGTGCGCAGCCTTGCACAGCCTTGCGTAGTTAACAACACCTTTTTTAGCCTCTGGGAAGGCCAAAAATGGGGTTTTTTCCCTAAGGATCGCACATATCGCACCTTTCTACACTATAAAATTTTTTTTCTAATAGCCCCGAGGGATCTGCATTATTATTGGGCTAGTGCGCAGCCTTGCGCAGCCTTGCGTAGTTCACAACACCTTTTTTAGCCTCTGGGAAGGCCAAAAATGGGGTTTTTTCCCTAAGGATCGCACATATCGTGCCTTCTTTGTGCTTTTGCACAAAAGGAATTTTTTTCGGATGGTCCCAGAGGGATTGAATGCATTTGGGACCTTTGTGCATGCAGCTGAGAGCGCCAATTAGCTTTTTTCTGCTTTTAGGGGCTAATTCAAGCCCTGAAAAAGTGCAGCACTCTTTAGTATCGCCAAATTCGATAAAAATAGTGCCAAATGGAATGTTTTTTGGTGCCGCAACGGGATCTGGGGTGCTTTTGTGCTGGGGCCGTTGCACCAAAACCAGCACTTTTTTGAGGGACACACCCCACCCCTCTCAAAACTGAAATTCCCACCTTATCGACAAAATCGCAGACTTTCTACATAATAAACTTTTTTTTCTGATAGCCCCGAGGGATTTGCATTATTATTGGGCCAGTGCGCAGCCTTGCGCAGCCTTGCGTAGTTAACAACACCTTTTTTAGCCTCTAGGAAGGCCAAAAATTGGGTTTTTTCCCTAAGGATCGCACATATCGCACCTTTCTACACGATAAACTTTTTTTTCTGATAGCCCCGAGGGATTTGCATTATTATTGGGCCAGTGCGCAGCCTTGCGCAGCCTTGCGTAGTTAACAACACCTTTTTTAGGCTTTGGGAAGGCCAAAAATGGGGTTTTTTCCCTAAGGATCGCACATATCGCACCTTTCCACACAATAAACCTTTTTTTTTATAGTCCCGAGGGATTTGCATTATTATTGGGCCAGTGCACAGCCTTGCGAAGATTTGCGTAGTTAACAACACCTTTTTTAGCCTCTAAGGAAGGCCGAAAATGGGGTTTTTTCCCTAAGGATCGCACATATCGCACCTTTGTACACGATAAACGTTTTTTTCTGATAGCCCCGAGGAATTTGCATTATTATTGGGCCAGTGCGCAGCCTTGCGCAGCCTTGCGTAGTTAACAACACCTTTTTTAGGCTCTGGGAAGGCCAAAAATGGGGTTTTTTCCCTCAGGATCGCACATATCGCACCTTTCTACACAATAAACTTTTTTTTCTAATAGCCCCAAAGGGATTTGCATTATTATTGGGCCAGTGCGCAGCCTTACGCAGCCATGCGTAGTTAACAACACCTTTTTTAGGCTCTGGGAATGCCGAAAATGGGGTTTTTTCCCTAAGGATCGCACATATCGCACCTTTCTACATAATAAACTTTTTTTTCTGATAGCCCCGAGGGATTTGCATTATTATTGGGCTAGTGCGCAGCATTGCGCAGCCTTGCGTAGTTAACAACACCTTTTTTAGCCTCTGGGAAGGCTAAAAATGGGGTTTTTTCCCTAAGGATCGCACATATCGCACCTTTCTACAGAATAAACTTTTTTTTCTGATAGCCCCGAGGGATTTGCATTATTATTGGGTTAGTGCGCAGACTTGCGCAGACTTGCGCAGCCCTGCTTAGTTGACATCACCTTTTTTAGCCTCTGGGAAGGCCAAAAATGGGGTTTTTTCCCTAAGGATCGCACATATCGCACCTTTCTACATAATAAACTTTTTTTTCTGATAGCCCCGAGGGATTTGCATTATTATTGGGCTAGTGCGCAGCATTGCGCAGCCTTGCGTAGTTCACAACACCTTTTTTAGCCTCTGGGAAGGCTAAAAATGGGGTTTTTTCCCTAAGGATCGCACATATCGCACCTTTCTACAGAATAAACTTTTTTTTCTGATAGCCCCGAGGGATTTGCATTATTATTGGGCCAGTGCGCAGACTTGCGCAGCCCTGCTTAGTTGACAACACCTTTTTTAGCCTCTGGGAAGGCCAAAAATTGGGTTTTTTCCCTAAGGATCGCACATATCGCGCCTTCTTTGCGCTTTTGCACAAAAGGAATTTTTTTCGGATGGTCCCAGAGGGATTGAATGCATTTGGGACCTTTGTGCATGCAGCTGAGAGCGCCAATTAGCTTTTTTCTGCTTTTTGGGGCTATTTCAAGCCCTGAAAAAGTGCAGCACTTTTTAGTATCGCCAAATTCGATAAAAATAGTGCCAAATGGAATGTTTTTTGGTGCCGCAACGGGATCTGGGCTGCTTTTGTGCTGGGGCCGTTGCACCAAAACCAGCACTTTTTTGAGGGACACACCCCACCCCTCTCAAAACTGAAATTCCCACCTTATCGACAAAATCGCAGACTTTCTACATAATAAACTTTTTTTTCTGATAGCCCCGAGGGATTTGCATTATTATTGGGCCAGTGCGCAGCCTTGCACAGCCTTGCGTAGTTCACAACACCTTTTTTAGCCTCTGGGAAGGCCTAAAATGGGGTTTTTTCCCTAAGGATCGCACATATCGCGCCTTTCTACACAATAACCTTTTTGTTCGGATAGCCCCGAGGGATTTGCATTATTATTGGGCCAGTGCGCAGTCTTGCGCAGCCTTGCGTAGTTCACAACACCTTTTTTAGCCTCTGGGAAGGCCAAAAATGGGGTTTTTTCCCTAAGGATCGCACATATCGCGCCTTTCTACACAATAAACTTTTTTTTCGGATAGCCCCGAGGGATTTGCATTATTATTGGGCCAGTGCGCTGCCTTGCGCAGCCTTGAGTAGTTCACAACGCCTTTTACAGCCTCTGGGAAGGCCAAAAATGGGGTTTTTTCTCTAAGGATCGCACATATCGCGCCTTTCTACACAATAAACTTTTTTTTCGGATAGCCCCGAGGGATTTGCATTATTATTGGGCCAGTGCGCAGACTTGCGCAGCCCTGCTTAGTTGACAACACCTTTTTTAGCCTCTGGGAAGGCCAAAAATGGGGTTTTTTCCCTAAGGATCGCACATATCGCGCCTTCTTTGTGCTTTTGCACAAAAATAATATTTTTCGGATGGTCCTAGAGGGATTGAATGCATTTGGGACCTTTGTGCATGCAGCCGAGAGCGCCAATTAGCTTTTTTCTGCTTTTGGGGGCTGATTCAAGCCCTGAAAAAGTGCAGCACTTTTTAGTATCGCCAAATTCGATAAAAATAGTGCCAAATGGAATGTTTTTTGGTGCTGCAACGGAATCTGGGGTGCTTTTGTGCTGGGGCCGTTGCACCAAAACCAGCACTTTTTTGATGGACCCACCCCACCCCTCTCAAAACTGAAATTCCCACCTTATCGACAAAATCGCAGACTTTCTACATAATAAACTTTTTTTTCTGATAGCCCCGAGGGATTTGCATTATTATTGGGCCAGTGCGCAGCCTTGCGCAGCCTTGCGTAGTTAACAACACCTTTTCTAGCCTCTAGGAAGGCCAAAAATTGGGTTTCTTCCCTAAGGATCGCACATATCGCACCTTTCTACACGATAAACTTTTTTTTCTGATAGACCCGAGGGATTTGCATTATTATTAAGCCAGTGCACAGCCTTGCGCAGCCTTGCGTAGTTAACAACACCTTTTTTAGGCTCTGGGAAGGCCAAAAATGGGGTTTTTTTCCCTAAGGATCGCACATATCGCACCTTTCCACACAATAAACCTTTTTTTCTGATAGCCCCGAGGGATTTGCATTATTATTGGGCCAGTGCACAGCCTTGCGAAGATTTGCGTAGTTAACAACACCTTTTTTAGCCTCTAGGAAGGCCAAAAATGGGTTTTTTTCCCTAAGGATCGCACATATCGCACCTTTCTACACGATAAACTTTTTTTTCTTATAGCCCCGAGATATTTGCATTATTATTGGGCCAGTGTGCAGCCTTGCACAGCCTTGCGTAGTTAACAACACCTTTTTTAGCCTCTGGGAAGGCCAAAAATGAAGTTTTTTCCCTAAGGATCGCACATATCGCACCTTTCTACACAATAAACTTTTTTTCTAATAGCCCCGAGGGATCTGCATTATTATTGGGCCAGTGCACAGCCTTGCACAGCCTTGCGTAGTTAACAACACCTTTTTTTATCCTCTGGGAAGGCTAAAAATGGGGTTTTTTCCCTAAGGATCGCACATATCGCGCCTTTCTACACAATAAACTTTTTTTTCGGATAGCCCCGAGGGATTTGCATTATTATTGGGCCAGTGCGCAGCCTTACGAAGCCTTGCGTAGTTCACAACACCTTTTTTAGCCTCTGGAAAGGCCAAAAATGGGGTTTTTTCCCTAAGGATCGCACATATCGCGCCTTTCTACACAATAAACTTTTTTTTCCGATAGCCCCGAGGGATTTGCATTATTATTGGGCCAGTGTGCAGACTTGCACAGCCCTGCTTAGTTGACAACACCTTTTTTAGCCTCTGGGAAGGCCAAAAGTGGGGTTTTTTCCCTAAGGATCGCACATATCGCGCCATTCTACACAATAAACTTTTTATTCCAATAGCCCCGAGGGATTTGCATTATTATTGGGCCAGTGCGCAGCCTTGCGCAACCTTGCGTAGTTCACAACACCTTTTTTAGCCTCTGGGAAGGCCAAAAATGGGGTTTTTTCCCTAAGGATCGCACATATCGTGCCTTCTTTGTGCTTTTGCACAAAAGGAATTTTTTTCGGATGGTCCCAGAGGGATTGAATGCATTTGGGACCTTTGTGCATGCAGCTGAAAGCGCCAATTAGCTTTTTTCTGCTTTTAGGGGCTAATTCAAGCCCTGAAAAAGTGCAGCACTTTTTAGTATCGCCAAATTCGATAAAAATAGTGCCAAATGGAATGTTTTTTGGTGCCGCAACGGGATCTGGGGTGCTTTTGTGCTGGGGCCGTTGCACCAAAACCAGCACTTTTTTGAGGGACACACCCCACCCCTCTCAAAACTGAAATTCCCACCTTATCGACAAAATCGCAGACTTTCTACATAATAAACTTTTTTTTCTGATAGCCCCGAGGGATTTGCATTATTATTGGGCCAGTGCGCAGCCTTGCGCAGCCTTGCGTAGTTAACAACACCTTTTTTAGCCTCTAGGAAGGCCAAAAATTGGGTTTTTTCCCTAAGGATCGCACATATCGCACCTTTCTACACGATAAACTTTTTTTTCTGATAGCCCCGAGGGTTTTGCATTATTATTGGGCCAGTGCGCAGCCTTGCGCAGCCTTGCGTAGTTAACAACACCTTTTTTAGGCTTTGGGAAGGCCAAAAATGGGGTTTTTTCCCTAAGGATCGCACATATCGCACCTTTCCACACAATAAACCTTTTTTTTGATAGCCCCGAGGGATTTGCATTATTATTGGGCCAGTGCACAGCCTTGCGAAGATTTGCGTAGTTAACAACACCTTTTTTAGCCTCTAAGGAAGGCCGAAAATGGGGTTTTTTCCCTAAGGATCGTATATATCGCACCTTTGTACACGATAAACTTTTTTTTCTGATAGCCCCGAGGAATTTGCATTATTATTGGGCCAGTGCGCAGCCTTGCGCAGACTTGCGTAGTTAACAACACCTTTTTTAGGCTCTGGGAAGGCCAAAAATGGGGGTTTTTCCCTAAGGATCGCACATATCGCACCTTTCTACACAATAAACTTTTTTTTCTAATAGCCCCAAAGGGATTTGCATTATTATTGGGCCAGTGCGCAGCCTTACGCAGCCATGCGTAGTTAACAACACCTTTTCTAGGCTCTGGGAATGCCGAAAATGGGGTTTTTTCCCTAAGGATCGCACATATCGCACCTTTCTACATAATAAACTTTTTTTTCTGATAGCCCCGAGGGATTTGCATTATTATTGGGCCAGTGCGCAGCCTTGCACAGCCTTGCATAGTTAACAACACCTTTTTTAGCCTCTAGGAAGGCCAAAAATTGGTTTTTTTCCCTAAGGATCGCACATATCGCACCTTTCTACACGATAAACTTTTTTTTTCTGATAGCCCCGAGGGATTTGCATTATTATTGGGCCAGTGCGCAGCCCTGCGCAGCCTTGCGTAGTTAACAACACCTTTTTTAGGCTTTGGGAAGGCCAAAAATGGGGTTTTTTCCCTAAGGATCGCACATATCGCACCTTTCCACACAATAAACCTTTTTTTTGATAGCCCCGAGGGATTTGCATTATTATTGGGCCAGTGCACAGCCTTGCGAAGATTTGCGTAGTTAACAACACCTTTTTTAGCCTCTAGGAAGGCCAAAAATGGGGTTTTTTTCCTAAGGATCGCACATATCGCACCTTTGTACACGATAAACTTTTTTTCTGATAGCCCCGAGGAATTTGCATTATTATTGGGCCAGTGCGCAGTATTGCGCAGCCTTGCGTAGTTAACAACACCTTTTTTAGCCTCTGGGAAGGCCAAAAATGGGGTTTTTTCCCTAAGGATCGCACATATCGCACCTTTCTACACAATAAACTTTTTTTCTAATAGCCCCAAAGGGATTTGCATTATTATTGAGCCAGTGCGCAGCCTTACGCAGCCTTGCGTAGTTAACAACACCTTTTTTAGGCTCTGGGAAGGCCAAAAATGGGGTTTTTTCCCTAAGGATCGCACATATCGCACCTTTCTACATAATAAACTTTTTTTTCTGATAGCCCCGAGGGATTTGCATTATTATTGGGCCAGTGCGCAGCCTTGCACAGCCTTGCGTAGTTAACAACACCTTTTTTAGCCTCTGGGAAGGCCAAAAATGGGGTTTTTTCCCTAAGGATCGCACATATCGCACCTTTCTACACTATAAAATTTTTTTTCTAATAGCCCCGAGGGATCTGCATTATTATTGGGCTAGTGCGCAGCCTTGCGCAGCCTTGCGTAGTTCACAACACCTTTTTTAGCCTCTGGGAAGGCCAAAAATGGGGTTTTTTCCCTAAGGATCGCACATATCGTGCCTTCTTTGTGCTTTTGCACAAAAGGAATTTTTTTCGGATGGTCCCAGAGGGATTGAATGCATTTGGGACCTTTGTGCATGCAGCTGAGAGCGCCAATTAGCTTTTTTCTGCTTTTAGGGGCTAATTCAAGCCCTGAAAAAGTGCAGCACTCTTTAGTATCGCCAAATTCGATAAAAATAGTGCCAAATGGAATGTTTTTTGGTGCCGCAACGGGATCTGGGGTGCTTTTGTGCTGGGGCCGTTGCACCAAAACCAGCACTTTTTTGAGGGACACACCCCACCCCTCTCAAAACTGAAATTCCCACCTTATCGACAAAATCGCAGACTTTCTACATAATAAACTTTTTTTTCTGATAGCCCCGAGGGATTTGCATTATTATTGGGCCAGTGCGCAGCCTTGCGCAGCCTTGCGTAGTTAACAACACCTTTTTTAGCCTCTAGGAAGGCCAAAAATTGGGTTTTTTCCCTAAGGATCGCACATATCGCACCTTTCTACACGATAAACTTTTTTTTCTGATAGCCCCGAGGGATTTGCATTATTATTGGGCCAGTGCGCAGCCTTGCGCAGCCTTGCGTAGTTAACAACACCTTTTTTAGGCTTTGGGAAGGCCAAAAATGGGGTTTTTTCCCTAAGGATCGCACATATCGCACCTTTCCACACAATAAACCTTTTTTTTTATAGCCCCGAGGGATTTGCATTATTATTGGGCCAGTGCACAGCCTTGCGAAGATTTGCGTAGTTAACAACACCTTTTTTAGCCTCTAAGGAAGGCCGAAAATGGGGTTTTTTCCCTAAGGATCGCACATATCGCACCTTTGTACACGATAAACGTTTTTTTCTGATAGCCCCGAGGAATTTGCATTATTATTGGGCCAGTGCGCAGCCTTGCGCAGCCTTGCGTAGTTAACAACACCTTTTTTAGGCTCTGGGAAGGCCAAAAATGGGGTTTTTTCCCTAAGGATCGCACATATCGCACCTTTCTACACAATAAACTTTTTTTTCTAATAGCCCCAAAGGGATATGCATTATTATTGGGCCACTGCGCAGCCTTACGCAGCCATGCGTAGTTAACAACACCTTTTTTAGGCTCTGGGAATGCCGAAAATGGGGTTTTTTCCCTAAGGATCGCACATATCGCACCTTTCTACATAATAAACTTTTTTTTCTGATAGCCCCGAGGGATTTGCATTATTATTGGGCTAGTGCGCAGCATTGCGCAGCCTTGCGTAGTTAACAACACCTTTTTTAGCCTCTGGGAAGGCTAAAAATGGGGTTTTTTCCCTAAGGATCGCACATATCGCACCTTTCTACAGAATAAACTTTTTTTTCTGATAGCCCCGAGGGATTTGCATTATTATTGGGTTAGTGCGCAGACTTGCGCAGACTTGCGCAGCCCTGCTTAGTTGACAACACCTTTTTTAGCCTCTGGGAAGGCCAAAAATGGGGTTTTTTCCCTAAGGATCGCACATATCGCGCCTTTTTAGACAATAAACTTTTTTTTCGGATAGCCCCGAGGGATTTGCATTATTATTGGGCCTGTGCGCAGCCTTGCGAAGCCTTGCGTAGTTAACAACAACTTTTTTAGGCTCTGGGAAGGCCAAAAATGGGGTTTTTTCCCTAAGGATCGCACATATCGCACCTTTCTACACAATAAACTTTTTTTTCTAATAGCCCCGAGGGGTTTGCATTATTATTGGGCCAGTGCGCAGCCTTACGCAGCCTTGCGTAGTTAACAACACCTTTTTTAGTCTCTGGGAAGGCCAAAAATGGGTTTTTTTCCCTAAGGATCGCACATATCGCACCTTTCTACATAATAAACTTTTTTTTCTGATAGCCCCGAGGGATTTGCATTATTATTGGGCCAGTGCGCAGCCTTGCACAGTCTTCCGTAGTTAACAACACCTTTTTTAGCCTCTGGGAAGGCCAAAAATGGGGTTTTTTCCCTAAGGATCGCACATATCGCACCTTTCTACACAATAAACTTTTTTTTCTAATAGCCCCGAGGGATCTCCATTATTATTGGGCCAGTGCGCAGCCTTGCGCAGCCTTGCGTAGTTAACAACACCTTTTTTAGCCTCTGGGAAGGCTAAAAATGGGGTTTTTTCCCTAAGGATCGCACATATCGCACCTTTCTACAGAATAAACTTTTTTTTCTGATAGCCCCGAGGGATTTGCATTATTATTGGGCCAGTGCGCAGACTTGCGCAGCCCTGCTTAGTTGACAACACCTTTTTTAGCCTCTGGGAAGGCCAAAAATTGGGTTTTTTCCCTAAGGATCGCACATATCGTGCCTTCTTTGCGCTTTTGCACAAAAGGAATTTTTTTCGGATGGTCCCAGAGGGATTGAATGCATTTGGGACCTTTGTGCATGCAGCTGAGAGCGCCAATTAGCTTTTTTCTGCTTTTTGGGGCTATTTCAAGCCCTGAAAAAGTGCAGCACTTTTTAGTATCGCCAAATTCGATAAAAATAGTGCCAAATGGAATGTTTTTTGGTGCCGCAACGGGATCTGGGCTGCTTTTGTGCTGGGGCCGTTGCACCAAAACCAGCACTTTTTTGAGGGACACACCCCACCCCTCTCAAAACTGAAATTCCCACCTTATCGACAAAATCGCAGACTTTCTACATAATAAACTTTTTTTTCTGATAGCCCCGAGGGATTTGCATTATTATTGGGCCAGTGCGCAGCCTTGCACAGCCTTGCATAGTTAACAACACCTTTTTTAGCCTCTAGGAAGGCCAAAAATTGGGTTTTTTCCCTAAGGATCGCACATATCGCACCTTTCTACACGATAAACTTTTTTTTTCTGATAGCCCCGGGGGATTTGCATTATTATTGGGCCAGTGCGCAGCCCTGCGCAGCCTTGCGTAGTTAACAACACCTTTTTTAGGCTTTGGGAAGGCCAAAAATGGGGTTTTTTCCCTAAGGATCGCACATATCGCACCTTTCCACACAATAAACCTTTTTTTTGATAGCCCCGAGGGATTTGCATTATTATTGGGCCAGTGCACAGCCTTGCGAAGATTTGCGTAGTTAACAACACCTTTTTTAGTCTCTAGGAAGGCCAAAAATGGGGTTTTTTCCCTAAGGATCGCACATATCGCACCTTTGTACACGATAAACTTTTTTTTCTGATAGCCCCGAGGAATTTGCATTATTAATGGGCCAGTGCGCAGCCTTGCGCAGCCTTGCGTAGTTAACAACACCTTTTTTAGGCTCTGGGAAGGCCAAAAATGGGGTTTTTTCCCTAAGGATCGCACATATCGCACCTTTCTACACAATAAACTTTTTTTTCTAATAGCCCCAAAGGGATTTGCATTATTATTGAGCCAGTGCGCAGCCTTACGCAGCCTTGCGTAGTTAACAACACCTTTTTTAGGCTCTGGGAAGGCCAAAAATGGGGTTTTTTCCCTAAGGATCGCACATATCGCACCTTTCTACATAATAAACTTTTTTTTCTGATAGCCCCGAGGGATTTGCATTATTATTGGGCCAGTGTGCAGCCTTGCACAGCCTTGCGTAGTTAACAACACCTTTTTTACCCTCTGGGAAGGCCAAAAATGGGGTTTTTTCCCTAAGGATCGCACATATCGCACCTTTCTACACAATAAAATTTTTTTTCTAATAGCCCCGAGGGATCTGCATTATTATTGGGCTAGTGCGCAGCCTTGCGCAGCCTTGCGTAGTTAACAACACCTTTTTTAGCCTCTGGGAAGGCTAAAAATGGGGTTTTTTCCCTAAGGATCGCACATATCGCACCTTTCGACAGAATAAACTTTTTTTTCTGATAGCCCCGAGGGATTAGCATTATTATTGGGCCAGTGCGCAGACTTGCGCAGCCCTGCTTAGTTGACAACACCTTTCTTAGCCTCTGGGAGGCCAAAAATGGGGTTTTTTCCCTAAGGATCGCACATATCGCGCCTTTCTAGACAATAAACTTTTTTTTCGGATAGCCCCGAGGGATTTGCATTATTATTGGGCCATTCCGCAGCCTTGCGCAGCCTTGCGTAGTTCACAACACCTTTTTTCGCCTCTGGGAAGGCCAAAAATGGGGTTTTTTTCCCTAAGGATCGCCCACATCGCGCCTTTCTACACAATAAACTTTTTTTTCGGATAGCCCCGAGGGATTTGCATTATTATTGGGCCAGTGCGCAGCCTTACGAAGCCTTGCGTAGTTAACAACACCTTTTTTAGCCTCTAGGAAGGCCAAAAATTGGGTTTTTTCCCTAAGGATCGCACATATCGCACCTTTCTACACGATAAACTTTTTTTTCTGATAGCCCCGAGGGATTTGCATTATTATTGGGCCAGTGCACAGCCTTGCGAAGATTTGCGTAGTTAACAACACCTTTTTTAGCCTCTAGGAAGGCCAAAAATGGGGTTTTTTCAATAAGAATCGCACATATCGCACCTTTGTACACGATAAACTTTTTTTTCTGATAGCCCGGAGGAATTTGCATTATTATTTGGCCAGTGTGCAGCCTTGCGCATCCTTGCGTAGTTAACAACACCTTTTTTAGGCTCTGGGAAGGCCAAAAATGGGGTTTTTTCCCTACGGATCGCACATATCGCACCTTTCTACACAATAAACTTTTTTTTCTAATAGCCCCAAAGGGATTTGCATTACTATTGGGCCAGTGCTCAGCCTTACGCAGCCTTGCGTAGTTAACAACACCTTTTGTAGGCTCTGTGAAGGCCAAAAATGGGGTTTTTTCCCTAAGGATCGCACATATCGCACCTTTCTACATAATAAACTTTTTTTTCTGATAGCCCCGAGGGATTTGCATTATTATTGGGCCAGTGCGCAGCCTTGCACAGCCTTGCGTAGTTAACAACACCTTTTTTAGCCTCTGGGAAGGCCAAAAATGGGGTTTTTTCCCTAAGGATCGCACATATCGCACCTTTCTACACAATAAACTTTTTTTTCTAATAGCCCCGAGGGATCTGCATTATTATTGGGCCAGTGCGCAGACTTGCGCAGCCCTGCTTAGTTGACAACACCTTTTTTAGCCTCTGGGAAGGCCAAAAATGGGGTTTTTTCCCTAAGGATCGCACATATCGCGCCTTTCTAGACAATAAACTTTTTTTTCAGATAGCCCCGAGGGATTTGCATTATTATTGGGCCATTCCGCAGCCTTGCGCAGCCTTGCGTAGTTCACAACACCTTTTTTAGCCTCTGGGAAGGCCAAAAATGGGGTTTTTTCCATAAGGATCGCACACATCGCGCCTTTCTACACAATAAACTTTTTTTTCGGATAGCCCCGAGGGATTTGCATTATTATTGGGCCAGTGCGCAGCCTTACGAAGCCTTGCCTAGTTCACAACACCTTTCTTAGCCTCTGGGAAGGCCAAAAATGGGGTTTTTTCCCTAAGGATCGCACATATCGCGCCTTTTTAGACAATGAACTTTTTTTTCGGATAGCCCCGAGGGATTTGCATTATTATTGGGCCATTGTGCAGCCTTGCGCAGCCTTGCGTAGTTCACAACACCTTTTTTAGCTTCTGGGAAGTCCAAAAATGGGGTTTTTTCCCTAAGGATCGCACACATCGCGCCTTTCTACACGATAAACTTTTTTTTCGGATGGCCCCGAGGGATTTGCATTATTATTGGGCCAGTGCGCAGCCTTGCGCAGCCTTGCGTAGTTAACAACACCTTTTTTAGCCTCTAGGACGGCCAAAAATTGGGTTTTTTCTCTAAGGATCGCACATATCGCACCTTTCTACACGATAAACTTTTTTTTCTGATAGCCCCGAGGGATTTGCATTATTATTGGGCCAGTGCGCAGCCTTGCGCAGCCTTCCGTAGTTAACAACACCTTTTTTAGCCTCTGGGAAGGCCAAAAATGGGGTTTTTTCCCTAAGGATCGCACATATCGCACCTTGCCACAAGATAAACCTTTTTTTTCTGATAGCCCCGAGGGATTTGCATTATTATTGGGCCAGTGCACAGCCTTGCGAAGATTTGCGTAGTTAACAACACCTTTTTTAGCCTCTAGGAAGGCCAAAAATGGGGTTTTTTCCCTAAGGATCGCACATATCGCACCTTTCTACACGATAAACTTTTTTTTCTGATAGCCCCGAGGGATTTGCATTATTATTGGGCCAGTGCGCAGGCTTGCGAAGCCTTGCGTAGTTAACAACACCTTTTTTAGGCTCTGGGAAGGCCAAAAATGGGGTTTTTTCCCTAAGGATCGCACATATCGCACCTTTCTACACAATAAACTTTTTTTTCTAATAGCCCCGAGGGATTTGCATTATTATTGGGCCAGTGCGCAGCCTTACGCAGCCTTGCGTAGTTAACAACACCTTTTTTAGTCTCTGGGAAGGCCAAAAATGGGGTTTTTTCCCTAAGGATCGCACATATCGCACCTTTCTACATAATAAACTTTTTTTTCTGATAGCCCCGAGGGATTTGCATTATTATTGGGCCAGTGCGCAGCCTTGCACAGTCTTCCGTAGTTAACAACACCTTTTTTAGCCTCTGGGAAGGCCAAAAATGGGGTTTTTTCCCTAAAGATCGCACATATCGCACCTTTCTACACAATAAACTTTTTTTTCTAATAGCCCCGAGGGATCTCCATTATTATTGGGCCAGTGCGCAGCCTTGCGCAGCCTTGCGTAGTTAACAACACCTTTTTTAGCCTCTGGGAAGGCTAAAAATGGGGTTTTTTCCCTAAGGATCGCACGTATCGCACCTTTCTACAGAATAAACTTTTTTTTCTGATAGCCCCGAGGGATTTGCATTATTATTGGGCCAGTGCGCAGACTTGCGCAGCCCTGCTTAGTTGACAACACCTTTTTTAGCCTCTGGGAAGGCCAAAAATGAGGTTTTTTCCCGAAGGATCGCACATATCGCGCCTTCTCTGTGCTTTTGCACAAAAGGAATTTTTTTCGGATGGTCCCAGAGGGATTGAATGCATTTGGGACCTTTGTGCATGCAGCTGAGAGCGCCAATTAGCTTTTTTCTGCTTTTGGGGGCTAATTCAAGCCCTGAAAAAGTGCAGCACTTTTTAGTATCGCCAAATTCGATAAAAATAGTGCCAAATGGAATGTTTTTTGGTGCCGCAACGGGATCTGGGGTGCTTTTGTGCTGGGGCCGTTGCACCAAAACCAGCACTTTTTTGAGGGACCCACCCCACCCCTCTCAAAACTGAAATTCCCACCTTATGGACAAAATCGCAGGCTTTCTACATAATAAACTTTTTTTCTGATAGCCCCGAGGGATTTGCATTATTATTCGGCCAGTGCGCAGCCTTGCGCAGCCTTGCGTAGTTAACAATACCTTTTTTAGCCTCTAGGAAGGCCAAAAATCGGGTTTTTTCCCTAAGGATCGCACATATCGCACCTTTCTACACGATAAACTTTTTTTTCTGATAGCCCCGAGGGATTTGCATTATTATTGGGCCAGTGCGCAGCCTTGCGCAGCCTTGCGTAGTTAACAACACCTTTTTTAGGCTCTGGGAAGGCCAAAAATGGGGTTTTTTCCCTAAGGATCGCACATATCGCACCTTTCTACACAATAAACTTTTTTTTCTAATAGCCCCGAGGGATTTGCATTATTATTGGGCCAGTGCGCAGCCTTACGCAGCCTTGCGTAGTTAACAACACCCTTTTTAGGCTCTGGGAAGACCAAAAATGGGGTTTTTTCCCTAAGGATCGCACATATCGCACCTTTCTACATAATAAACTTTTTTTTCTGATAGCCCCCAGGGATTTGCATTATTATTGGGCCAGTGCGCAGCCTTGCACAGCCTTGCGTAGTTAACAACACCTTTTTTAGCCTCTGGGAAGGCCAAAAATGGGGTTTTTTTCCCTATGGATCGCACATATCGCACCTTTCTACACAATAAACTTTTTTTTCTAATAGCCCCGAGGGATCTGCATTATTATTGGGCCAGTGCGCAGCCTTGCGTAGCCTTGCGTAGTTAACAACACCTTTTTTAGCCTCTGGGAAAGCTAAAAATGGGGTTTTCTCCCTAAGGATCCCACATATCGCACCTTTCTACAGAATAAACTTTTTTTTCTGATAGCCCCGAGGGATTTGCATTATTATTGGGTCAGTGCGCAGACTTGCGCAGCCCTGCTTAGTTGACAACACCTTTTTTAGCCTCTGTGAAGGCCAAAAATGGGGTTTTCTCCCTAAGGATCGCACATATCTTGCCTTTCCACACAATAAACTTTTTTTTCGGATAGCCCCGAGGCATTTGCATTATTATTGGGCCAGTGTGCAGCCTTGCGCAGCCCTGCTTAGTTCACAACACCTTTTTTAGCCTCTGGGAAGGCCAAAAATGGAGTTTTTTCCCTAAGGATCGCACATATCGCGCCTTTCTACACAATAAACTTTTTTTTCGGATAGCCCCGAGGGATTTGCATTATTATTGGGCCAGTGCGCAGCCTTGCGCAGCCTTGCGTAGTTCACAACACCTTTTTTAGCCTCTGGGAAGGCCAAAAATGGGGTTTTTTCCCTAAGGATCGCACATATCGCGCCTTTCTAGAGAATAACCTTTTTGTTCGGATAGCCCCGAGGGATTTGCATTATTATTGGGCCAGTGCGCAGCCTTGCGCAGCCTTGCGTAGTTCACAACACCTTTTTTAGCCTCTGGGAAGGCCAAAAATGGGGTTTTTTCCCTAAGGATCGCACATATCGCGCCTTTCTACACAATAAACTTTTTTTTCGGATAGCCCCGAGGGATTTGCATTATTATTGGGCCAGTGCGCCGCCTTGCGCAGCCTTGCGTAGTTCACAACAACTTTTTTAGCCTCTGGGAAGGCCAAAAATGGGGTTTTTTCCCTAAGGATCGCACATATCGCGCCTTTCTACACAATAAACATTTTTTTCCGATAGCCCCGAGGGATTTGCATTATTATTGGGCCAGGGCGAAGACTTGCGCAGCCCTGCTTAGTTGACAACACCTTTTTTAGCCTCTGGGAAGGCCAAAAATTGGGTTTTTTCCCTAAGGATCGCACATATCGCGCCTTTTTTGTGCTTTTGCACAAAAGGAATTTTTTTCGGATGGTCCCAGAGGGATTGAATGCATTTGGGACCTTTGTGCATGCAGCTGAGAGCGCCAATTAGCTTTTTTCTGCTTTTTGGGGCTATTTCAAGCCCTGAAAAAGTGCAGCACTTTTTAGTATCGCCAAATTCGATAAAAATAGTGCCAAATGGAATGTTTTTTGGTGCCGCAACGGGATCTGGGGTGCTTTTGTGCTGGGGCCGTTGCACCAAAACCAGCACTTTTTTGAGGGACCCACCCCACCCCTCTCAAAACTGAAATTCCCACCTTATCGACAAAATCGCAGACTTTCTACATAATAAACTTTTTTTTCTGATAGCCCCTAGAGATTTGCATTATTATTGGGCCAGTGCACAGCCTTGCGCAGCCTTGCGCAGCCTTGCGTAGTTAACAACACCTTTTTTAACCTCTAGGAAGGCCAAAAATTGGGTTTTTTCCCTAAGGATCGCACATATCGCACCTTTCTACACGATAAACTTTTTTTTCTGATAGTCCCGAGGGATTTGCATTATTATTGGGCCAGTGCCCAGCCTTGCGCAGCCTTGCGTAGTTAACAACACCTTTTTTAGGCTCTGGAAGGCCAAAAATGGGGTTTTTTCCCTAAGGATCGCACATATCGCACCTTTCTACACAATAAACTTTTTTTTCTAATAGCCCCGAGCGATTTGCATTATTATTGGGCCAGTGCGCAGCTTTACGCAGCCTTGCGTAGTTAACAACACCCTTTTTAGGCTCTGGGAAGGCCAAAAATGGGGTTTTTTCCCTAAGGATCGCACATATCGCACCTTTCTACATAATAAACTTTTTTTTCTGATAGCCCCAGGGATTTGCATTATTATTGGGCCAGTGCGCAGCCTTGCACAGCCTTGCGTAGTTAACAACACCTTTTTTAGCCTCTGGGAAGGCCAAAAATGGGGTTTTTTCCCTAAGGATCGCACATATCGCACCTTTCTACACAATAAACTTTTTTTTCTAATAGCCCCGAGGGATCTGCATTATTATTGGGCCAGTGCGCAGCCTTGCGTAGCCTTGCGTAGTTAACAACACCTTTTTTAGCCTCTGGGAAAGCTAAAAATGGGGTTTTCTCCCTAAGGATCGCACATATCGCACCTTTCTACAGAATAAACTCTTTTTTCTGATAGCCCCGAAAGATTTGCATTATTATTGGGGCAGTGCGCAGACTTGCGCAGCCCTGCTTAGTTAAAAACACCTTTTTTAGCCTCTGGGAAGGCCATAAATGGGGTTTTTTCCCTAAGGATCGCACATATCGCGGCTTTCTAGACAATAAACTTTCTTTCCGATAGCCCCGAGGGATTTGCATTATTATTGGGCCAGTGCGCAGCCTTACGAAGCCTTGCGTAGTTCACAACACCTTTTTTAGCCTCTGGGAAGGCCAAAAATGGGGTTTTTTCCCTAAGGATCGCACATATCGCGCCTTTCTACACAATAAACTTTTTTTTCGAATAGCCCCGAGGGATTTGCATTATTATTGGGCCAGTGCGCAGACTTTTGCAGCCCTGCTTAGTTGACAACACCTTTTTTAGCCTCTGGAAAGGCCAAAAATGGGGTTTTTTCCCTAAGGATCGCACATATCGCGCCTTTCTACACAATAAACTTTTTTTTCCGTTAGCCCCGAGGGATTTGCATTATTATTGGGCCAGTGCGCAGCCTTGCGCAGCCTTGCGTAGTTCACAACACCTTTTTTAGCCTCTGGGAAGGCCAAAAATGGGGTTTTTTCCCTAAGGATCGCACATATCGCGCCTTTCTACACAATAAACTTTTTTTTCGAATAGCCCCGAGGGATTTGCATTATTATTGGGCCAGTGCGCAGACTTTTGCAGCCCTGCTTAGTTGACAACACCTTTTTTAGCCTCTGGAAAGGCCAAAAATGGGGTTTTTTCCCTAAGGATCGCACATATCGCACCTTTCTACACGATAAACTTTTTTTTCTTATAGCCCCGAGATATTTGCATTATTATTGGGCCAGTGTGCAGCCTTGCACAGCCTTGCGTAGTTAACAACACCTTTTTTAGCCTCTGGGAAGGCCAAAAATGAAGTTTTTTCCCTAAGGATCGCACATATCGCACCTTTCTACACAATAAACTTTTTTTCTAATAGCCCCGAGGGATCTGCATTATTATTGGGCCAGTGCACAGCCTTGCACAGCCTTGCGTAGTTAACAACACCTTTTTTTAGCCTCTGGGAAGGCTAAAAATAGGGTTTTTTCCCTAAGGATCGCACATATCGCGCCTTTCTACACAATAAACTTTTTTTTCGGATAGCCCCGAGGGATTTGCATTATTATTGGGCCAGTGCGCAGCCTTACGAAGCCTTGCGTAGTTCACAACACCTTTTTTAGCCTCTGGGAAGGCCAAAAATGGGGTTTTTTCCCTAAGGATCGCACATATCGCGCCTTTCTACACAATAAACTTTTTTTTCCGATAGCCCCGAGGGATTTGCATTATTATTGGGCCAGTGTGCAGACTTGCACAGCCCTGCTTAGTTGACAACACCTTTTTTAGCCTCTGGGAAGGCCAAAAGTGGGGTTTTTTCCCTAAGGATCGCACATATCGCGCCATTCTACACAATAAACTTTTTATTCCAATAGCCCCGAGGGATTTGCATTATTATTGGGCCAGTGCGCAGCCTTGCGCAACCTTGCGTAGTTCACAACACCTTTTTTAGCCTCTGGAAGGCCAAAAATGGGGTTTT
>CAXIQD010000388.1:0-38000 GCA_964030785.1 Siderastrea siderea | reverse complement strand
CAAGCTCCTAGACACCAAACTCGCAGTTTCAAGAGGAGTTATTCACACATTTGACTGAAGCCGAGTTCAGCCATCTATTACACGTTACGTAGCTCTGAAGAAGCTACAACTTCAGTTTCTTGACGAAATGGGTCTATAGATCACACTCCGTGATGCGAAACACAACATCCTGCAACAGACTTTTTAAGACAATAAGCCAGGCCCGGCGTTACCACAGGTGACCAAAGCGTAATATGAGAGTTTTTATGGAGCTGAAATTCGATCGAAAATAATCGGCGGTTTTCCTCCGAAAATACATTAAAATCGAAATAAAGTTTAAAAAACCTTACCTGTTGTGTGTTTGCTGTGTTTTTATCGCTTTTCCGAGCTTCCGGAGGCCGTTTTGGGCGATTCTCTACTTAACGGTCGATGCGACGGCATGTCACGTACTAAAGAGAGCTAAAGGTAGGAAAACGGGAATTCAAAATTGCCAACCGACACTCGAGGTCCCGATCAAAATACCCGCTAAAAATCGATTCATTCTAAAGTCAGCGCTTTGAAACCACAACACATTTCAAAAAGGATAAATCTCCTACCTTTCTATGTGATTCAATCGTCAATTAGTTTATCTCTCGAAGTACAGCCCTGCATTAAAAACGAACTAACTTTTCGAAATCGCCGCCATCACAGGCTTGTAAAGAAAAGAGGGTCAAAACTAACGGTCAAGCCTGGGACAAAGCGCCAAATTTCGCTCCACCGGGGGACGACTTGAGTGACTTCTGTGTCGCCAAATGCCAAACTCACCCTCTCTCCGGTAAGTCAAGTTTTATACCTGAATGCGACCCGCGCGCGCCCCCGCGCGCGATTTCCCGCCGAAATTTGAGCGGTACAACACTTGATTTACCGGAGAGGGGGTGAGTTTGGCATTTGGCGACACAGAAGTCACTCATGTCGTCCCCCGGTGGAGCGAAATTTGGCGCTTTGTCCCAGGCTTGACCGTTAGTTTTGACCCTCTTTTCCTTACAAGCCGGTGATGGCAGCGATTTCGAAAAGTTAGTTCGTTTTTAATGCAGGGCTGTACTTCGAGAGATAAACTAATTGACGATTGAATCACATAGAAAGGTAGGAGATTTAGCCTTTTTGAAACGTGTTGTGGTTTTAAAGCGCTGACTTTTGATTGAATCGATTTTTAGCGGGTATTTTGATCGGGACCTCGAGTGTTGGTTGGCAATTTTGAATTCCCGTTTTCCTACCTTTAGCTCTCTTTGGTACGTGACATGCCGTCGCATCGACCGTTAAGCTGAAAATCGCCCAAAACGGCCTCCGGAAGCTCGGAAAAGCGATAAAAACACAGCAAACACACAACAGGTAAGGTTTTTTTAAACTTTATTTCGATTTTAATGTATTTTCGGCGGAAAACCGCCGATTATTTTCGATCGAATTTCAGCTCCATACAAACTCTCATATTACGCTTTGGTTACCTGTGGCGTTACAAACAAAGAAACTCGTCACGTTGCGGATAATACTTCAGATCCTTTATTGTCAGAAATTTAAACATAAGAAGCTGAAAAACCTATCAAGTCCGTAAACGAGCCAAATTCAACGATCGCGGCATTAAAAAGTCGCTTTACAGATGATCAAAGATCAGATTTTACTGCGAATTACAAATGAACAGGCGTAAAGCCACAGGAGTCCATCATACAAATATCAGATATGACCTTTATACAGTAACAGTCTCTAAGCCGTGCCTTGAATTTTAACGGCTCTATTCAGTTAACGAACACTTACACAAACGCGGACAAAATCCGACCCAGACGGCTAATCAGGATTTTTTCTTCGCCCCGTATACAGGCTTGGTGTGGAACTGTTCATCACATCTTCCCAGCTTTGAACTTGAACGCTTCGATCGATTCGCTAGACTGCGAACAGTCTCTCTTTTGCTCTAAAATTCGCGGGAAAAATTTGACACCGGCGTATCATGTTCGAAAATGGGCGTGTTATGTCATTGATGCGAACTGTCAAAGGGCTTCAGAAATGCAGTATGAAAGCAGGGCAGTCTCTCTTTTCGCTCTTCGCTCACTCTCCCGCCCACGCTACTCGCGGCTTCGCCGCTCGCCGCTCGCCGCTCGAATATCGCCCTCGTGACTTTGCCGTTCATCCAGCACGGATTTTAGAGCAAAAGAGAGACTGCTCGCAGTCTAGATACCAGGTGATTACTGTGGTTACTCGGCAGTTTCCATCAAATAACTAGTACACTGTCTTTCCTCGAAAAATACTTGAAAAATTGCACCATCACAGCTCTATATCATTTCCGCTACGTAAGTCACGAATTCCGAGTGACAAGTGATGCAATGTTCCGCGTCCAGAAATAGCATTGCGCCTCTGCATCGCATGCAGCAGGGCTATAATTATATGCAGGTTGTGAGTTGTCTCGATAGGTGGCAAAAAAAGTCTCAGTTGTCCTAAAAGGCTGAAAAAATGTACGAATTTTGAATTGATTGGTTTTTTTTTCTTCATTTTTAAGTTCCTTTTCTCATCCATAAAGAATGTGAATTGATAAATGGATTTAAAAAAGCTAAAATAAAAAAGTGTCATGTCAACAACTAGTCGATTGCACCACCACAACTTCATATCCGGGCAATATCAACAACTACGTCACGTAAGGCTAACCAAGTTACTCAGGTGAACAAATACATTGATGACGTCTTTCAAACGGCAAGCTTTGATTGGTTAGTAGTCGTAAAAAGAACCAATCAGAACAACATATCTTCTTATATGAAGCACTGTTTGGCACTGTCTCTGAATATATTCGTTCTGTGCTGTTGTGTGCGTCGGTGATCAATTGCACGGTTCTAGATATCTTTTTTTCTTACGTGGGTGTAAGTTTGGAACAAAAACAACAGCAAGAGCGTAACAATGAGTGAAGAGGTGGAAGAAAATGTACCGATTTTTCTCTCTTTCACCGACCTTGGTGTTAAAATCAACGATCGCCAAATTCTGCAAAATGTTAGCGGGAAAGTTCACCCTGGTGAAATGCTTGCCGTGATGGGCCCTAGCGGTAAGTTATAAACTCCCTGATGTTGTGTTTTTCATAACTCTCTGTAAAATTACAAACAAAAATAGCTGTTACATATTGTTATTGCTGTCTTTTCTTCGTGTGTTGTTCTTTTCCTCGCGTACAAAAAAAAGGGGGCATTTTCAAGATTTGCTGGCTAACTGGTCGACTGCAGCGATGATGTAATATTCAAAGATCAGTCCAGTGTGTTTTTGTGTTATGGTTTATTAAAGCTTTCCGGTTAGTGTAAAGGAAAATTTAATAAGGCCAAGTTAGTCTAGAAAATGTTTCTTGGTTTGAAAAATACCTTGCGGTCATTCAAAGTGGCGCTCTAGACTAGACATAACTTATTATGTAAAATTGCTGATTTATGCACCTATCAATTTAAAGCCGGCGGGGGGGGAGGCAGGGCATGGGGTGGGGATTTGATTGTTATTGTTGGCCCTGGGGTGGGTCTTTTAACTGATCTTGCCTTCCCGGGGGAGGGGATATTTGAATCTGTCTTCACCCAATGTGGGGATATTGAACATCGACTTGAATGAAGAGACTGAGACTGAAATTACTTTTCCTGCGTCACTTATGCACTATACGTCCTTGAAACCATAATGGATGTCCACGAGATCAAGAATCAGAGAAACGTGGGTGAATTTGACTGTTTTATCTCCATATTTTCTATCAATTTAGAGTGTTTTTGTTGATTTGCATGTTTTTAACGGGGATAAAGAGAAACAAAGTAGATTTTTTGGCCAGTGCAAACGATCAGTGTACGGGCAATGTGCCGCCCGGGGTGGGGAAATTTTTGTGCATTTGACTGGAATAGTTTGCCCGTGGGCAGGGAATTTGACGGCAAATTTTTGAAAAATGTCAAATCCCCACCCTATGCCCTGCCTCCCCCCCCGCCGGCTTTAAATTGATAGGTGCATTATAGTGGTCAGCGCGCTCTATCCTCGGTACATATACTGCCTTTCGATTTTGACAGACCAGACCTTACGTATTCGCATGTAAGCTGAATAATCTCACAATTACAGTACCACATTATCCAGGAACAATGCCATGTTACAAATTTGTCGACAAAAAGGTATTGAAAGTCTAAAATCATGAGTCAGCATGTTTGAGTTTTTGCAGCATTTCGTTTGTTGTGCTCTGACTTTTCTTTACAGAAATCAGGAACGTAGAAGAATCGATTGATCAATATTAATTCCCGTGCTGTGCTGTGTTGTTGGTTTCGCTGTGTGATATTACCTTCGCCAGGTCACTCGATTGATCGTGCTACGAAGTCTTACTTTTGAAAAATTTTGGCCGCTGAAATAAAAGTTATGATTTTTTCCTGGTAAATTGAAAGAAATCCTGCACTTGCCCTCGGCTAAATAGGTATTTTCCCATAAAGCTGTTCTGTTAAGTAGTTATCGCCCTCGATATTTTTTTCCGTAATGGCGGCTCAAGCCGACAAAACTTCTGTCTGCAAGGTCTGGCGACACTTTTGGTTAATAACGCAAACATATACCTTAATTTGCTTAATAGGCAGGAATTTTCTGGTTATTAAGCAAAAGGTGCGTGTTAATAAGCAAAAAGGGTTAACTTTTTCGCTTAATAACACAAAAGTAGCGTCCTTTTAGATTAATAAGCAAATTTGACATGTCAAACCTGCTTGGTAAGTAGAAAAGGCGGGCAATTTGTTTAATAAGCGTAGGAAATCAAGTCCGGAAACAATCTGACAGTCGGGAAACAATCTGACTCCTGTTTTAGGGTTTTGGTCACAATTTTGGGGGAGGGGAATTTGAACGAGCCAACCTTCAAAAGTGCAAATGCCAAAATCCCCCCCCCCCCCCAGCGAGGTGGGGGGGAGGGGAGGGAGTTTGAAATTACCCAATTGTTAATATGGGCTCCTTGTAACTTTTATAAATGCTACATACAGATGTATTTTTTGTTCTTTTAGGTTCTGGCAAAACTACATTGCTGAACATTCTTGCTGGAAGGCTGTCTCCTGAAGATGGTGAAATTCTTCTCAATGGAACAAAGTTGAATAAAAAGCTGAAGAAGAAGATTTGTTATGTCTTGCAAGAGGATATTTTCTTCGCTAATCTCACTCTGCGGGAAACTCTAACGGTAATGATTTTTTCAAACTTAAATTGTCACCAGTTATATTCTCAACTGCATCGCTGTCATTCAATTGATAAAGGTAACTGTTGTCCTTGGATCCCAGCTAAGATTAAATTGCAATTTCAAGTTTTTTACGGATAGAGAAAAAACCAATTGATGATAATTTGGCAAAAGCAAGGCCAGTACCAAAACCAGGAAACCTGTACCACATAATTATGTTCCGAACTGGCGCAAGTTAAATACTGTATTTTAACTCACTGGAAATACATGTACTGTCATGGCAATCCTCATATTTAAATAAAGTTACATGTAATATTATTTTTCTTTCTTCAGTTTTCAGCAATGCTTCGCTTACCAGATAGTTTATCCAAAGCTGAAAAGTTACAAAAGGTATATTTTTTGTCTTCAAATTATTATTAACAAGAAAAGCCCCAGGGGCATTAGACCCCGCTGTTGTTGTCCCCCCTTAGGATGTAAATTGTATATTACGGTCACTCAAGATACGAGTCCTAACCTGTGTAACGGAAGACACGATGAGTATTCGTTTGGCCTAGCGAAAACCGGAGGTCTGGGGCAAGTGACCACCCCCCCAAAAAATGAAAAAAATGGGTATCACTGGACCCCGTCCTGACGACGGGGTAATTACATTTTAATGCCTTCTCCAGTTTTATTTTTAGCACTCTGTTTTAAAAGTAACTAAAGGTGATTTTTGTGGATGTTTGTTATAAATTTCTTTTATGTACATGTATAATGCATAGAATAAGCAAACAAGTGTAATGAAAATGGTTGTTTGCATTTCAGGTGGAGGAAATTGTTGACAACTTAGATGTCAGAAAATGCCTGGATACAAGTGAGTGGGTTCTTAGCTCTAATAGCCCCAATATCAACATGCATATTCTCCTCAAGTGGTGATCTCCATATACTTTGTATGGTGATAGTCGCGAGAATTTGATTAAGCAGTATTTTGTCACTTTTGTTTAATATACTTGCCTCGCAATGTATTTAAAAGAGGTGAAAACATCCTGGATGAAGGAGGGAACCTTTAAATATATGACATGAAAATTGCATAGCCTGCATCAGTTACATTTAAGTGTTCTAAGTTTCCACTCTGAACTACCAGTAATTTAAAGTCACTGGTAGTAACATTTTGCTAATTGATTAAGTGTAATTCCTTAATCATTATGCATTCATAATTTGTCATGCAAAGTTGAAAAAATGCACATTTCTAAGATATTTTTGTGTTAAATATTTTCAGAAATTGGAAGCCCTTTTGAGCGAGGGTTGTCTGGAGGTATGTGCGCTTGTGCTGCTATCATTACGTCCCTGAATCTTTTTATCTTAAGAATGCTAAACTAAAAGATAATGTACATTGTATTCTGCAATGCTAGTTCTTAAGTATTTACATGTGGTCTTTTTAATTTTTCTAAGGGGAGAAAAAGCGAGCAAACATTGGTACTGAGCTGATAACAAATCCTTCCTTGATTTTCCTCGATGTAAGTAAAAATAAATTACATAAATTAATTGAGCAGCAGTCATAATCATTATTTTAATAACAGATCTAACTATGCGACAGATTTGTATCTTGTACATGTACATGTCTAACGTGTACAGTAAAATGACAAAAGATAGAGGCCATAATTTAATTTTTGAAATATCATTTAATTCAGGGCATCTGACAGGATGTAGTGGTGCGGATCTGCATAGTTCTCTAACATCTACATCCTCCGCATCATCAGAGCATTTTCAGCAAAAAAACAGAAAAAATTGCCTTATATCAATAGTGATAAAGTAGCTGCTTTAACCATTCTCACAAACATAACAGCTGAAGATATTGATTATTTTGAAGCCATTTTTCTCCTAAACATCGACAAAAGCACGCCGCTTCGTTCGCAAGCAATCTTTATCTTCCGCGTGCTTGTGTTTTCACTCGTGTATTCATGAACTTATAAAAAATTGCACTCTACACTGTGAAACATTCACTGTGAATTTATTTGAATTAATGCCCTGCAGGTTGAATAAGTCACAACTGGTATTATGTGCAAAGTACACTGTAGGATCTATTTTAAAGGTCTGCAACCAAGAAGTCATCAGAGCAATCAAAGTCAGGAGGGTAGTTACTGGCGGGCACTTTGCAAAGTGACAACCTGATTTTTTGTTAATTTCAAGCACTGTCTATTGTAACATTATCTTGTGCTATTATGCAGGAACCTACCTCTGGTTTGGACTCCAGCAATGCACTGAACCTCATTACGACTCTGAAGAGCTTTGCAGCAAGAGAACAGAAAACAGTGGTTACTACGATTCACCAACCATCAAGTCAGATCTTTTACATGTTTGACAAGCTGCTACTTCTGTGTGGGGGACAGGTAAAATTTTTATATTTTAAAGACACGATCTTCTGATTCCATGTGACATGTATGCATGTAACATGTAATAAGTCCGAGTTCAATTGTTTTAAACAAACAAAGTATAGTTTTGAGATACTATTAAAAATTTTGATGATGTTGATGTCTCAAAAGTGAATATTTGATGAAGTTTTTTTGTTAACAAGGTCAAGTTTTACAGGGAATGCCATGCAGATTCCTCCAGAGCAGGCAGGTGACTCAAAACCAGCTACTTCACTTATGCAGAAGCTTTTGAATGTGTAGAAGAAACTTGGTCGTCTGAAAAAAAAAAAAAACTTGAACATGCATAACATTTATTTTTCTTGAACTTTATGTGAGATCAGCATCAACTTCGTCAATGAATTAAGAATTTATAACTGTTCAAAATGGCTTTTTGTTGTTTAAAATAAACAATGAAAATGCCTTTAACTAGTTTACATGTAACCTGTTTACTTCTGGCTTTAACTGTCTGCCAGCTTTTAAATTAAACTGTATTTTTGGCTTTAAACTATGTCATGCTTTTATTTTTATTTTAAATATTTATATCATTACCACTAAAATTTATACCTTGCTGATCATTTGAAAGCTCTATGGTTAATGACCTTTAAATTTAACCTTTACTTTGAAAAATAATTTAAATGTCTCTTTCACATCCTAGTGCATGTTCAGCTTAACCACATTTTTTGAGTTTCATGACTCCTTACCGTGCTCCATGCCGTTGGGAAGAATTCAAAATAAATTAGTTTCGACAACTTTTTGACATCTTTTTAACGACTTTTTCATGGCTTCTGTGTCACATTTATAACTACTTCTCGCATAATTCCTGCATTTGATTGGCTATTTGAAATGGAAGCCACCAAAAGGTTGTCTAAGAGATGTCAAATAGTTGTCAAAAACTGCGTGTAATGAAAAAAAAAACTTTCTTTGATTGGCAGTGGGATAGTGGTGGTACTTTAGCCCAACTGACACCCTACAATGGTAGTGCTATGTATATATGTATTTTGATTTGTAAACTTAGTTTTATTTTCTAATAACAGGTAGCTTTTTTTGGAAAAGCCAGCAGAGCACTTGATTTCTTTGAGAGTATTGGCCTGGTTTGCGATGCCCATTTCAACCCTGCTGATTTTATTTGTGAGTAGTTTTTAAAAAATAATACTGCATTTCTATTAATTATGAGAAAACGAAACTAATAAAATTATATTTGCCAGTGTTCATTGATCTGCAGTGACTATTAGTTAATTAATTAACTTGTTTGTTTATTTACTTTTTCATTTATATTTTGTATTTTTAAATACCAGTGGAGAAGGTGACAGAAGGAGAAGAGGTCCAAGAGATGATTGTGAATGGCTGGGCTGAAAGGTTAGTGTCCCAGGACCAGAACGTCTACCTCCTATATGTCAACTGTACATTCATAAATCACATTTTATGTATTTACTCTGTAACATAGATGTATGTGATTATAAAACATACCACTTGCTTATTGACTGTTTGGCCAAACCTAATTAAGCATTAAAAAGTGATTATAGGTTACGACCAGTTAATTTTTTGTTTATTCAACAATATGACTATGGTCCCAGAGTACATTTACCAAAAGAAGGTTCAAGGAAATTTTTTAAGTAGCTTTACAAACTGCTGGCATTAACAGCTGTATATGTTACAGGTCAAAGATAAATTCAGGTAATTTTTTTAACCTACAGTTGTAGGTTGGTTTTTGGTCAACCTGGGTTATTCTTTAGCAATCCAGGTCATTTTCGATTTGCAGGGGTTTTAATTATTGTCTGAAACGAGATTTCACTTTTTGGGTGTAAAAAAATTGGGGCATGGCTTTTCTACCCCACCCTCCTATATCCCAACCTCCCCCCTTAATTCTACATGCCTACCCCTACCCCTTTTATTCTATGTACCCTTTCACACTACATATATCAAGTTGCGTTTTCTCTTATTTTTTATTCAACTTACCCCTTCCAAGGTTTCAACTCACAACCTTCCTATCTGAAGTCTATATTTGTCACTCAATCCTCTGATCTATCAAAGTGGTTGTTGCAAAGTACCCTTGTTTTCATAAAAATTATTGAGTAAGTTTGGTAACTAGTGTGCAGTCTCTCTTGGTCTTGTACAGATTGGAAATATTAACCCAGGTTAAAAAAGATGACCCAGTTTAAAATAAAATTAACCTGAATTGGAATTTGACCGGTAACATATAAACACACATGTGCATTTACATACAGGGCTGAATTATTTTTACAAAGCAGTTTCGTAAGGAACATGCATGCTAAAATCTGACAGGCCATACATTGTAATAATTATTATGCTATTACGATTAACCCTTTTATGACCCAGTTCAACTGTACATGGCGGGGTGTGGATGTGCTTTTGTGGTTAGCTCATCAGGTCTTGAAATGATGATTGGTGATTTGAATGTGGTTAAACCTCTCACTGTGTCATTACCTGTAGTAAGAAATGTCTGTTGACATTGTCTCTCTCCACACAGACCCTATGATTGGGTACTTGCAAATATTCAACAAAAATCCACAAAGCGGAAAAGACTTGCTTTCTGTCCATGAGGACCAGAAGAACCTTTACAGATGACTGTAGCTGCTTGATGCTGCCATGGTCCCTATTGCTCACTTGTAGCCTGTACACAATAAATTGACTTAACATTGTACTTTACAACTTCTCATGGCACACATTTGCTATTATGTTGAAATGCAGTGATTGCATTTGTCTTTGTAGGCAGAAAAGGCGAAAGAAGTACTCAGCAATGTCCACAGCTAGTGGGAATGAGGTACCAAGAGTTGAAACTTCAAGCCCAACTCCTGAGGGCAAAGGACGAGATCACAAAATCTCAAGAGAGGGAGCGTTAGAAAGTAATCAGCAGAAAGTAGATGAAAGCTCTGATGTAACTGACAAAGAAGCAGAAACAGAACAGAGCACTTCTGTCGGCCATTGCAGCAGTGATACAGATAGTTCATCTGAGGCAGTTAACAAGACTCTGACTACCTCAGAAGATTTACCAGATAAAGAAGATGCCTTGATACCAAATGGATATGCCACCTCAGAAACCAATGAAAGCTCCATTCCACTCATTCCAAGTCCTAAGCCATCTTCCTCAAAAATCTCTAAGTTGAAAAGAACCCTCAGTAAAAATTCTACAGATGATGTTTCTTGTCCAGTCCACACAGAGGTGCGTTTGTCTTCTGCAGACTTTAATGTTGCAGTGGTCACTTACAAGCGCAGCACATCGCAAGACTACACCAAAATTGATGTCCATGACCATGATGATGATGAAGACCATTCTGGCCTCCAGTACAGTGACATTTCCACATCATGGGCAACAAGTTTTTGGACACAGTTTTCTGTTCTGATGGTGAGGACTTTTAAGCAGTCCAAGCCGGATATTCTTTCCCGGCTGAACTTTGTTCAGGTAAGTAGAAATTCAGTGAAACCTTAAAACATCAGGCCAATGTTTCAAATTGTCACTTGGGGCTTTGAGAAAAAAAAATCACTGAAAATCACATTGTAATGTTGTGATTTACTTGTAATCTGTACCCTTCTCTTGGTGGTTTGTACATGTACTTGTATTCCATTCCATACCATTCCATTACATATCACTGACTCTATTCTACTTTGTTCTGTTCTGTTCTATTCTTTGTTTGAGCAGAGGCACAGTCATAACCTTCAAAACTACTGTCACTTAATTTTGACCAAGAAAAGCGGCATAATAGAGCGGTTTCCAAATGAGTGCCGTAAAACCAAAACCAAAGGAATTACACTAACCAATCACAAAAGGAACAAACCACAAAAAAGACCAATCAGAAATCGAAGTAAATACAAGTAATTAGCATCAAGTGCAGGAAAGTGCGTGCGGGCAAGTCACGATTGGTTTTGGTTTTACCTGTGATTGGCTGAGAAAGTGGTGCAAGCTTTTTTAACCAATCAGAGAGCAAAGTGAAGCAAAACCAAAGGAAACACAACATTACTTTCGACACTCATTTGAAAACTGCTCTATCAATAAGTCAGCCTTGGACATGCCTTACACCACCGGCAACAGGCAATAATGTCCAGAAGTTCGCTGTTTCAGAACAATTGAAGCTTGTTTGAGCTGAACTCTGACTGAATTCTTATCTATGTTATAAATTTTATTTTGTTAGAACGTGCTTCTTGCGTTGATAGCAGGACTCATCTGGTTCCAGATTCCTTACAAAGAAGAGAGCATTGAGGACAGATATTCACTGGTATATAGATTTTTTAATGTTTTACTTGTATATTAAAGGAACATTTTAAAAATGTGTACTACAGAAAAATTGAGGGGCTGAGAGTATAACCGTGTTATGCCAAATTCTAGGCAGTTTTATTCTTTTGCTGCAAACTGCTTCAATTTTTGCACGGGACCTTCAGGTCGCTCAAAGAACACTGACCAGAGTTTTTTTCTTCTGATTTGCGCATCGTTCCCACGGGGAACTCCAGCAACGTGTGATGAATATGTGGCCATCTACTGCACCCTTCACGCTCGTTCTGCTTGGCGCAACGAAAAAAAAAATGAAAAAAAAACAAAAACAAAAACAAAAATAATTAATTAGAACACGGTTTGGGACCCATCAAGTAAATGTTTAGTATGCATTGTTTACACGGACAAATAATTATATACGTACCACTTTGTTAAATGTGTCTGGCGTCATTTTTTCTGTAGTACACGTGCACCATAAATGTTACTGTAATCAAATATCAAGATGAGGTTAATTAAGATGTTGATTAAATTGAAAGGGAGAAAAAAAACTAACATTTTTAGGACTCACTAGTTAACAAACTTTCGAATTATTTTCAATCTTGTAGTATTAATTGCCCAGCGTCTTATGGAAAACTGTACTTCTCAGTTTTCAAAGATAAAAACTTGTGCCATGTAAATATCAGAAAATGGTCGTGTGCTTCAAGAAAGTGCCACTCTGGCCAATAAGAGGACCTGGTGTAAGCTCCAATAAGTTTAAATGGTCTCACAAGTTCCAAGGACTCAAAGAAATGGGTTTCAGGCCCCAGTTGTTGACTTAAACATGTATTTAAAGAGCAATTCCACATGTATTTCCACCTTTTTAAGTTTAAAAAGCCTCGTCTGTTAGAAGAATTCGTTGGGTTAAATTTTTCACTGACAAGCCGATCAAATGATTGCACAGAACTTTTAAGTTATCGCTCTGGTGAAGTGAAGCGCTTGAAACGTTAGCCTTTGAATTTCTATTGATAAATCTAAAGTTTCGTTTTCGCTTCCACATTGATGTCACACCACAGTTTCTTTGGAAACTAACCCCTTTATTCATTTGAATGTCTTGTGCAGAAGACAGTGTTTCTGCTGCCATGTATCTACCATCTGTTACTTCTGATTTAATACTAATACATGTAAATGTATATTTCTCATACAGCTATTTTTTGTCGTGGTTTACTGGAATTTTACTCCACTCTTCCAGTCACTGGTTTCATGTGAGTTTGCATAATTATACAGTTGTAATTACACTGTAGGGGAAAACTCGTTCAGTGGTTTATGGCCTTTTACATATTTCATGCGTTAGTTAACTAGAATTCCACTCCACTCTACACGTCACTTGTGAAATGTGTCGAGTTACAGTGTCTGCAATACAGTACGACGGTTGCTCTGTACAGTGTACTTGCACAGTGAAAGAATTCAGACGATTTGATAGTCTCCTTCACAGCCTCTCGGCCCGAAGTCACGCAACGTTCCCCGTCCGAGTGTTCGTGACTGGCCCGACCGGATGCGAAGGAGACTAACAGTTTGATTGTCCGAACTTGCAGATTAACTGCACTCCCTCAAATTCTTACACATCCATATTTGGGTGCAAGTGCAGTTTTTCAAATTTGAAGTTTTGCTCGCTTAAAGTAGTACTATGATCAAAAAATCACTTTTATTTTTCTTCGGATTTCGAAACTATGTTTGTTAAACACTCCCCAAGCGAAATTATGAGCGTTAATTTTGAGAAGAAGACCGTTAATTTAAACTGCAATTTTCCGGTTTAATGGTCCGCCATTATTACACCAGAAAGGATACAATGACGTCATACACTCAAGAGCTGTAAAATGTAGTGTGTGAACGCGGCTTACAAATTATGCAAAACACGAGTTTGAGAGTGTGAAAGCTCACAATTCCCGTGCTGCATACTAAACCCTGGTGAAAATCTTTGAAGGATCTTCAAGGATCCTTAAAGATCTCCATGAGGACCTTTGAGGATCCTTCTGAGGATCTTGACAAAGATCTTTATAAAATCTTCAAGGATCTTCAAGGATCTTCAAAATTCTTGCCAAGATCTTCAAAGATCTTCAAGGTTCTTACCAAGATCTTCAAGGATCTTTTATTTTCTTGCCAAGATCCTCAAGGATCTACAAAGATCTTTCAATTTCTTGCCAAGATCTTCAAGGATCTACAAAGATCTTCAAAATTCTTGCCAAGATCTACAAGGATATTCAAAGTTCTTGCAAAGATCTTCAAGGATCTTCAAATTCTTGCCAAGATCTTTAAGGATTGTCAAAATTCCTCTCAAGATCTTCAAAGTTCTTGCCAAGATCTTCAAAGTTCTTGTCAAGATCTTAATCAAGATCTTCAATGTTCTTGCCAAGATCTTTAAGGATCTTCAAAATTCTTGTCAAGATCTTTGATGTTCTTCCCAAGATTTTTAAGGATCTTCAACATTCTTGTCAAGATCTTCAAAATTCTTGTCAAGATATTCAATGTTCTTACCAAGATCTTTAAGGATCTTCAAAATTCTTGCCAATATCTTTTTTGATCTTCAAAATTCTTCCCAATATCTTCCAATTTCCTCCACAATTCTTGCCAGGATCTTCAAGGATCTTCAAAAGGTCATCACGTTCTTGCAAGATTAAAAAAGATCTTCAAAAATCTCCCAAAGTTCTTTTTGGTTCTTTCAAGATTCACAACAATCTTTGGGGACCATTAAGGATGTTGCAAGCTCTTACAAAATAAAGCTAGGAATTCCTAGGAATTCCAAACTTCACATGGTCTTAGATTAGTGTGGAAGAAATGTCTAGCAAACTGATCTAGAATTTGATAAAATTTGAGAAAAAATTGAGTTCCTAGGAATTACTGAGAATAGGATCTAATGTAATCCTAATACATTAGGATCTAATGTACATCAAACAACAAACAAACGTAAAGTTGATTAAGTATTTATTGCAAAAATTGTAAGGACTCTTCACAAGTTTTCTTTTAGGCCACCAAATTCAACAGGCCCGTAACTTAAGGCCTGTATTATGAAACCTTAAAACACTTTCTTGTGAATATATTTAGAGCATTAATTTACCACAGTTTCAGCACTCTGGAAACTGGCCTAGAGACTACATCATGTACTGACACAGTGCAGCTGTGATTAATATAACATCTCCACGAAGTTCACAAGAGTTTTTATAAAATTATGACATATTAAATACCATATTTTCTGGACCTATGTACATGACCTATGTATTGTCCTCTGAATTTCACATCACTGAATACACAAAATTTAACTCAACATTGGGAAAATTACTATAATATTATTATTCTGAATTGCTACACCTAGAACTTCTTTTACATAAAGCTTCACCAGTATACAAAGTTAATTAAATGACATTGTCTTGATTGTCTTTCTCTCGAAATATTTTGCTGTGTTCATTTAGAGTGGATTTATAGAGATAACGTACAATACATTTACAATTGCATTGTGTCCTGGTAGGTTGAGTAGATATGATTCACAGAAAGGGAAATCAGTAAAAATGACTGCTTTGTTCATTAAAAGTGACTTAGCTTTAATACTGAGCACAGAGCAGGCTACTCCTGACTTGACACTGCAGTGCTCTTGCCATAAGTGCTACATCTGTTCTAACAGCAGCTGATAATGAATTGAATGTATACCTAGTAGAACAAAACAGAACAAATTAGTCATTGTGTGGTTAAATCATTTCTGAATTATTTTGTATTCAGTTAACAGATCCATTCTTTCAATTCTCTAGAAGATGATCTCTATTATTGATTTCAAATCAAGACATTGTAAACTCAAGACAGATCAGTTGTCTTGTGCTAGTGCATGCCCTTTTAGCTACAGTGATGGAAACACTCTACAGTGGAAAAGCACTGGAGAACATTGTATTGGATGTTTCATTTTAACTTTTCTATAAACTACACAATTATGCCATGACTGCTTCTTTAGTTAAATAAACTCGCAATTCAGCCTGCCTCAAGTGTAACTAGTTACACGAAAATATATAAGTTTATAGCTTATAATTATATAGGTTCGAATGGAAGCAGATTGAAAAAGACAGGAAAGAACGTGGTCTTCTAAGAATCGTTAATTTTGAAGCCAGTCTTTCATTACAAAATCATTTTCTTTTGAACTAACCTCCTTCTTAAGAGTAGATATCCAAATTTTGCTGCCTTGAGGCATCATTCAAGTTTGAAATAATAGGAAATCCAAGGAAACATGTGTTGACCATTTGAAATGAACTCGAAATTGATGAATTCAAACGTTTTCTCTGAGCCCGCAATGATAAGGCTGCTGACCAAAAGCGGCTCATTCATTACCAGTCTCTCCGAGATTCCAAAATGGCGGCTACTCCTGGCTCCGTTTTTCTTGCTCACTTAAGGATTGCATTCTGTTAAGAAGTCACTCCTGAATCGTTTTTTGGGACCTATGGAGACTTAGAACAAATTTACCCCTGCAGAAGTTCAAAAACTAAGGATTTTCATTGTTAAATTGCTGAAACTGACTGCCTGAATATTAAGACAAAATATAAGCAACTAATGCTGAACAATTCAAATATGATCATGTAAATTAACAAGGTAAAGTAAAACTTATTATTTTTTGACAAATGAAGTTTTCTGTTTTATGGTTAATTCTTGCACAAACTAAGCATAACATTCCAAGCAGAAATTATCTGAAAGTCTGAAAATTGTGTTGGATACATGTACTTTGTAGTGATAGCAGCTTTGTTTTTTGATCACACAGCAGATCAGACATTAGAATAATAGTCACCACCTTGCAAGATCCTCATTATTTTAGTCCTTTCAAAGAGGATATTGAAGGAACCCAGCAAAGATCTTAGGAAAATCCTTGCAATTACGTTTGTAAGGATCCTCATCAAATCTTTGAAGATTCTGTCAACTGTGTCAAATTTTTCAAGGATGTTGTAAGATCTTGTGAAGGAACCTCGTATGATCCCCAGATCAAAGCAAAAACTTTAACGGAATATTTTCAAGATCTTCGAAATCCTTGAGGATCTTGCAGGATCCTTGCAAAGATCTTTTAAAGACGTCAATAATTATTGGCATAAAATTACAGATTCCCTGCAAGATGCAGATCAAATCCTTATGAATCCTTTCTAAGATCTTTATAAGATCCTTAAGGTGATTCCATTCAATTGGATTGCGCATCCTTTCTGCGCATCATTTTTTGCATGATTAGTGCAGGCACGAGCGGGCGCGCGCTCGGAACTTGTAGGTTTTCTATGAAAACTGGGTTGTTCAGAGAAATAAATGCGCTTTTTTTCCTAAATCAGCACGGTGACTCCCATTTTTTAATACATAAATTTAAATGGCATACCATCGGGTACTATATATTACGATTTTAAGAAAAGTTAAAAATTCTGCTTTGAGATATTTCTCTTAAGGATCCTAGCAAGGATCTTAACAAGATCCTTAAATGGATCTTTTTAAGATCTTTGAAAGATCCTCAATAAATCCTTGAGGATCTTCAAGGATCCTTGCACAGATCTTGCAAAGATCTTGACAAGGATCCCTGTAAGATCCTGACCAAATCCTTGAGGATCCTGGCGAAGATCTTAACAAGATCCTTGAAAGGATCCTTTAAAGATCTTTGTAAGATCCTTGTTTAGTCCTTGAGGATCTCGAAGGATCCTTGCAAAGATCTTGTGAAGATCTTGACAAGGATCCTAAAAAGATCCTGACCAAATCCTTGAGGATCCTGGCTAAGATCTTTAAAAGATCCGTGAAAGGATCCTTTTAAGATCTTTGAAAGATCCTTGTTTAGTCCTTGAGGATCTTGAAGGATCCTTGCAAAGATCCTTGCTAGGATCTTTATTAGGATCTTTGTAGGATCCTTGGAAGATCTCGGTCAAATCCTTGAGGATCTTAACAAATGATTTTGCATATAAAGATCTTTGAAGATCTTTCAAAGATCCTTTAAGGATCCTTTAAAGATCCTTGTCTTTAAGGATCTTTGGCAGGTCTTTGACAATCCTTAAAGATCCTTGAAGATCCTGTGAGGTTTTTCACCAGGGAATAAGGCACTTTCACACACAATGCATTCTACATCTCTTGAGTGTATGACGTCATTGTATCCTTTCTGGTGTAATAATGGCGGACCATTAAAACGGAAAATTGCAGTTTAAATTAACGGTCTTCTTCTCAAAATTAAGGCTTATAATTTCGCTTGGGGAGTGTTTAATAAACATAGTTTCGAAATCCGAAGAAAAAATAAAAGTGATTGTTTGATCATAGTAGCACTTTAACTCGACCATTTAAAAACAGAGTGAAGCACTTGCATCTAGCACTCGTTTTGAAAAAGGCAAAGGTAAAATGAAAATTAACAATTTATTTTAGGTGCACCAGTATCATTCCAACTGAATGCTTTTTTGTCGTCAGTTCTTCTTGATTTTATCAGCAGTGTTTAGGCAGGGTGATTCTTTAGTGCAGCATATCAAACTTGGCGCACAAAATTTTGTTCGTATGACAAAGAAGTTTGGCAGTTGAATGCGTACTTTAAACATACTCATTTTCCAATCATTCTGCAGTTGTTTCACAACAAACCTGAAGTAGTTCATTAAAAAAAAAAAATTAACAAACCAGTAAAACAACTTCTGAAAAGCTTAATACCGCAATTTCACACCACCGATTTACGGTTCAACCTTACGTGACGTTTGAGAACAAATACCCTGGGTAAACAGGTGCCCGTAAAATATGCAAAATGGGCCCCAAAAGCCAATTTCTAGGATAAAAACTCTGTTTAAAGGGGCGGTATCACGGGGATTTTGTTCGCGTTTGTAACACTTTAAGAGGCCACTAGTCACATTTACATAAACGAAAACCTAGAAATAATGGTTTATTTCTTGTTCAGACACTACTTATTCAGTGAAACTAGTACTAAGGTTTCTTTTGTGAATGGCACGGTTGACCAGGACAAATATGGATTACAACTTGAAAACCGCGTTCGGTGAACGTTTCAAGTTTTGTGCTTATATCATGTAAAAGTCATAGAAACACTTACCATGGTTTGCACTCCTTCCGAAAGTTCACTTGATATCTTTGTTCCAGAGGTATTTCGAGCGTGAGCGAAGGTATTTAATTAGACTGTCTAATCTTTGGCGCTACCTTCGCGTCAGGTCTCCTCGAAATTTCGCGCGCGCGTGTGTATTTCGCCCGCCCCGCAATCGCCATCGCCAAAATTAGAGACTACTCGCAGTCTAGCATTTAATCACAATTTAAACAAAGTTTTAACGAAACGCGAAGAAAATCGCGGTGAGACAGCCCCTTTAAGTATCAGCTTTGTGTAACTCAAATCAATCCTTTTTCTTGTTGATTTTCAGTTCCAAACGAGAGAACAGTAGTGAATAAAGAGAGAGCTGCTGGTTATTACAGGCTGTCTGCGTACTATCTAGCCAAGCTCTTTAGTGAACTACCGCTGGTCATCTGTCAGCCGACACTGTTCTTCACCATAGTGTATTGGATGACGGGATTGAACAGAAGCGAGGCTTTCCTTACGGGTCTTTTACTGCTCTTGTTGACAGCCATTGCAGGACAGGTATACAATTTTCTTCTGGGTTTTTCCATGTGACACCTCCAGCTAAATTAGTTGGCGAAGTGAGTTCTTGGCTGATGTGAAGATATGAAATAATCAAATTGTACAAATGAACTGCGGATGGAATTAGAAATGAAGACAACCATTATATCAACTTAAGGCGGGGGTAAACCTGAATTTTCGTGAAAAATGTGATTTTTTGTTTTTCCCGGAAAACTACCCTTGAGGTATTAAAGTTAACTTTTGGAAACTTTTTTTTGTGAGAAATTGACTTTTTCTACCTTAACGAGCGATTTTAAAATTCCCGCCTCTGTCCACTGATTTGGTTTCCATGGCAACGACAAACGCATTTCTTTGTTTATCAGTTGATTACAACGTTTTCCCCTGTGTTCCAATGCAAAACAGCGTCACCATCGACTCAGGACAATTCATTGAATCTTACTTGACGTAGTTAACCGAAAAAAATATCACTATGGGATAGATTTCGTGAGCGATTCGATCGAAAGTGTAAACAGAGATTCTTCATCGTGTTCATCACCGTAAAATTCACCAAGAATGGCCGGAAAGAAGACGAAAACGACTAACAAAAGAATAAGAAAAGGCAGACCACTTTCTGAACGGCAAAGATATGCTGTAAAACCACAGGAGCTTTAGCCTGTCGATGGTGAAATCACTGCTTCAACTCCAGGCACATCTCATGATTCTCAGCTATCTGACTCAGACTCAGTTGAACCCGTTGGCTCCTCGAGAAATAAACTTAAACGTGACAGCGAGGATCTTTTAGTAGAAAGCTCTGATGATGAAGCACGCTCTCAAACGGCGGAATGCGAAGGATACAGATTGATAGATCTAAAGAATCCATCTTCCTCAGTCTCAAGTGCACACGTGTGTAAAGGAGGTGAGAATTTTCTATCTGTTGCATCATCCGTAACTCCCTTTGGTTTTACTTGGGAACTCTCAGCACTGGAGACAGGACGAAATTCTTTTTCCTTGAAATCAATATCTGAGACTTGTTCTTAAACAGTTTTCGTTTTTTCTGTGTAAGAGTTTGCATAAAAATTAATGTTGTAACAATAAGCAAATACTCTGTTTTATTTTGATGACATGCAGTTACATCTGTAAATGCAATTCATATGACTATTTCTCTTGTCCGTGTATGATTGTTTAATTTATGTTTATTTTGCCTAATCACTCTGTTTTTCTTTCTCAAGGGACCTTGACTTTAGAGGAAGATATGCATTCAAGACCAAGCTTTCTGCTCAATGTAGCTCCTGTTCTGAGTCCAGCCCTCTGCTAAACTTTCTCATACTACATCAATTCCCTAGCAGTCTAGACTACCACCCAATAGAGACAGGAAGTGGCTTTGAATGCCTTGCAGCATTTTGTGTTGTAATGAACATGCCCTGCCTCGCTAGGTCTGCTTATTACAAACAAGTGGACAAGATCTAAGATGCCTTTGAAGATGAGGCATTGGAAAAGATGAAAAGAGCTGGGTAGAGACTTCGGCAGCTTGTGCGCACCCATCGTGAAGAAGCTCTGTGCGAAGCTGAAAGGGTGACATATGAGGCTGGAGGCTTTTAAATTGATTATAGAGACTGTTGTGGCCTAATACAAGAAATTAGGCCATAATTGGGCCTTAAAATTTGATGAAAATAAACTTTTTTATTTACCTGTAAGTTTAAAGCTCATTTTCTCATTATGCAATATTTTGTCCTTTGAGAAAAGATATCTTGGGAACGATTTATCAGATTGACCTGAAATTTTCAGGGGTTGTTGATCTGAATGGGTTTTGTGTTTTAAGCATAGGATTTTTCCATATGATGAATGTGCTTGAAGTTATGGTTGAAAATACATGTTGGTTTCATAGGGCTAACTTTAGTTAACCATCATACCATGTCTTTTTAACATTTCAAAATTTCCTATGCTTAAAACACTAAGCAATTTGTCTGCTTTAAAATGATGCAAAAACCATTCATTTCCAGCAAATCTAGGAGGAGTTATCTTTTCTCAAGTAACCACTGGTAGTACTCAGCAGGTGGTTCACTTAAATGTTCGGTGTCACGTTACAATTGGTGTTGGAACACAAAATAGATTTTTTTAAGAATCTTTGATCTATAAGCTTTACAGTGATATATAGTTTGCTATGGTTTCAATTAAAATCCTAGGTGTGAGAATTTTTCGAAAAATGCCCTGTTTTTCAGGTTTACCCCCGCCTTAAGCGGTTGAAAAAAGAAGAACTTGAAATAAATTCAGGATTGAACGGGATTCGAACTCATGACCTCGTGCGATACCGGTGCCAAAAGCCTCTTCAGGGGAGGCCTTGTGGAAAGCTTATTTTAATGTATGGTTGATGTTTTTTGACTTGCCATTGAATCTTGTATTTGTATGATTTATTTTCCTGGGAGGAGGGGTAGGACTAAAATTAACGCGTGGGGGTCCCCATCGAGATTTCCAAGGGAGCCTTAAAAAATACTACTGTCTGATTTTGTGGACGTGGCTAGAATTCATTTTTACCGATGTCCTCGCTGAAAGATTCTGAGATTATGCTAAATGAGTGTTAATTGTAAACAAAAAACAAAAGAAAGCAAGGCCGTGAAAACTGACGGCAGCAAAAACCAACTTTAGGTTACACAGACACAAACCTAATACCTTTTTTTTTCTTATTTTCTCATTTAGTCTGTAGGTTTGTGTATTGGTGCTACAGTGATGGACTTCAAGAAGTCAATAGTAGTAGCTGCTGTGTACGGCCTGACTTGCATGTTGTTAGGTGGATTTTATCAGAAGCATATTCCATCATGGCTGGCGTGGTTTCAATATACTGCTTACATTACGTATTCATACGATGCTGCTCTCAGCGTAGAGTTTGCTACCTCCCCTGCATTTAGGTCAGTGTTTATTCTAAAGCGTAGGGTTTCAACTTAAAAATTAAACACACATTATGATAATCCAGACACAGTAGAAATCCACATATGAATGCCGTCAGGGGTACGATACCGGTACGTCCTTCATATCGATGCGAGTTCACAGTTCCCTTTTGTAGCTCTGTATTTCTTTACATGATATTGCTCCAAAATCTTATTTAAGTTTGACTAGGTGGTCCTCCCAGATCGGAATTCTTATTCTATGTAGGATGAAAACAAATACTGTATGACCTTTCATATCCCTTTCATATTAACCACTTTAGTTTCACAATGAAACTCATACCTTGATGAAAGCTAGTAATTGGTGTAAAAGCAGTATAAAGTATAAAACACTACGTCTTTTAAAATACTTGTCAGCCTCTCACTAAGTGGGATTCTATAATGTCTGTATTCAGCATGTTTCTTTTAGAAATTTAATGTAGCCCCAGCCAGTACTATAGTGCTAAATGTTTTGACACTTAAAAGTGATTCACATTTATTTGTGAAGTTTTCATTCCTTGCTGGTATGAAAGTCGTACCGTTATCACGTAAACAACCCCTGAATGTCTTATGTTTTCAAACACAAGTTTCTCGTTTGCTTAGTGGTTGAAGCATCCGAGCGGTTTACGGAAGTGATTTTGACTCGACTCGATGGAATCAGAAGTTTGTTTGTTTGTTTGTTGGCTTGTTTGTTTTTCCAGTTAGTTCTATACTCGAATTAAAGTGAAAACAGTTTATGACATAACCGTGTCTAATGTGAAGTATCTCTCTCTCTCTTAATCGCATAAGTTAACGTAGAACTTTTTCAGTTTTTGTTGTTGATTCTGGATAATTTTGTCCTGTTTAGTTGCTTAGCTGTGGACTCAGCGTATGCAGGATGTAGGGGCAATGGAACCTTCATACAAGGTAGCGAAGTGTTGGAAAGACTGAACGTGTCCAGAACTGTGGGCGAGAATGTTGCAGCACTTTTGTTGTTTATTGCTGTATTCAGGGTTTTAACGTATCTTAGTCTGCGCTTCTTGCACAAGCCGAAGTGATGAGAAGGAGTGTGGAGTAGGATCAGCGAGGAAATCTGTCCACGACTGGATGGTACAGGACACGAAAGCAAAAGTACACTGCAATCTGTAACCTTCCTGTGGTCTTTCGTTTGTACCATGAAGTTGAGAAACAAAAGTTAAGAGGTAATGAAAAAGTGAAAGAAAAAAGGCGTTTATAATCAGTGACAGTTACATGTATGCCTGGCAGTTGTTAGCATTCAAATGTGCGTAACCTGTTCTCTGTCTAATCCACCTCTTTTCTACATGTACTTGTAAAAAAAATTGCACAAGAAGAAGGAATAGTTTATTTTCTGGACTGGTTTCACGCCGATTCGAGAACATTTATTCTTACCCTAGGTGCTTATTTTTGCAAGTGGAAGGCATTCTTTTTCAGTTACTATTATTTTTACTTTACACTTGAAAATAGCCGTTTGACGTCTTGGAACTGATTAGAAATACAAATGATGCAAATAAAACAGATATGGGTATAACATTTCAGAATATGCACATGCATAGAATAAGACTTTTTCCTTGTTCTAAACTGAATCTATTTTAAGAACGTTAAGATCAACACTATCTTGCTTATCTTTGTTTTCAAAAATGGTTTTCAATTTTGTTTGGCTATAGCATTCAAATTTATCTAACCTGCTCTCTACCTTACCTTCTTTTCTCAATCGTTGGACAAAACGCACAAGAACTGCGAAGGAAAAAGTTTGTTGTCCGCGCGCTCAAGTCGGTTCCACGTTTCAAGTTTCCTTACGTTTGTGCTGATTTTCTAAGTGGAAAGCAGTTCTTTTACTTTTTACTTTATAATTGACAGTGGTAAAGTTCGAACTGATAAAAAACATAAATAATGCAAATATTAGATAAAAGAGTTATGCGTATAATATATAAGAACTTACAGTACAAAATTATTTCTTTATTTGTAATCTGCATCTGTTTTATAAATAGAAATAAGAGAAATTTAAGACAATTCTTATAATATTTATCTCGCTTTTTTATTTTGAGTTGTTGTTTTTTCAACGTTTATTTTTCTGTTAAATGTTATGTCTGTAGGAGGACACTGAGGCTTCCTTGAGTCAAGCCTGGTTCACACGAACGACACAACGACAGAAACAGCCTATGCTGATTTTATATGTTACCAATGTAAACTACGCAACATAACCGTAATAGTCCTGAACATATGCCTTCTTATGTCGTTTTGTTGCAAGAGTGAACCGGGCCTTATCGAGGGTATTTTATTCTTCAAAAATCTAACTGTAATGTGGGCAGACTGTCAGTTCCGGTTTATGAGAACATTGCAGATTTGACTCGAATGATGTTGAGTGGTATCTAAGTTCACTTTCAGTAGGCTGTATATTAAGCGTTAGATTTTATCTTTAATTTGAAAGTAATTTGCAGTAATAATAGGTATAGATACTTGTAATAACTGGATTGTTCTCCCGTCACTGGAAAGTAATTGACTGTGTGATTGTAGAGTTCTAACGATTGTTTTACAGTCATAAAAAATAATTAATTGACTGTGTGATGGCCGTTAAGGAATCAACTTGATGAGTTCTAAAGATTGATTTGCAGTCGTAAAAAGTAATTCACTGTGTGATTGCTGTTGAGTAACCAACCTGTTGAGTTCTATCGACCACTTGCTTTCTCGGTCAGTTGTTGGATGGCAATGTGAGGGAGACTGCGGACCAAGGTGATAAAACATGATTGTTTGAGAGGTTTTAGTGAGCCTACATGTTATTTTGTATTCAGTGAGTATCAGAAAACAACAGCCCGTTATCCGTTAGCCTGAGAAAACAGCCGACGTTTCGCGAGGTCGCCACGTGAGCCCTCGCAAAACGACGTCTGAATAACGAGCTCAGAAATTCCATACTGATGATGTGCACTACCCAGATCTTGGTAGCGCTTCTGATTGGTTGAAAGAAAATTCCCTCGCAGCACAACCAATCAGAAGCACTACCAAGATCTGGGTAGTGACACGTCATCAGCATGGAATTTCTGCACTTGTTACTCAGACGTTGTTTTGCGAACGCTCAAGTGGCGACCTGCGAAACGGCGGCTGTTTTCTCAGGCTAGTTATCCGTGAAACGAAAAGTAGTGCTTTATTTGGCTTTGAACTTTGATTTTAGAGTTTCCAGTGAAGCGACATTGACTGCCACCTTGGTACACCGTCTCCCATAGCACACATCCTATTCGGGCTATGCTTCTCAGTTATACAACTTAGAAATATGTAGCAGTTACATAATAAGCCAATCAGTATTAATAAATAAAAACGTTACCTTTGGAATAGCGTGGTGAAGTATTTCTTTCCTCGTTTAATACTTTAATTTGGCACGATAAAAGTAGCCTTTATTGGGATGTCTGGTAAGAGATGAAAAGCGAAAGTGAAGACGAGAGATCTTCTACTCCGACGAGCTTGTTCTTTTATTTTCGCAGGTTGTCTATCGGCTGCCTAAAATGGCTGCTTGCTTAAGCGGGGCTAACATTTACTATCTCGGGCAATCGACATGGTCTGCGTGTGTTACAGTGGTTTTACTTATTACCCGTGAAACAAAATCAAACCGCCATTGCCAAGGATGGTCAAAAGAAAACAACAAAATCAAATCATTGTCTATCAGTTCCCATTTGTTTAGTTATTGTTTCACGGGTTATGTAATATTACTATAGCCATGATGATGTGAATAAAATTAAATGACAGTCACTGCGGTATCGAATGAAGAGTGCACATCTTTTCACTTTGTGTTCTAAACCTTGATCAATACCTTCGCGAGTGCCCTTGAAAAAATAATGTGCTTGTTAAATGTAGAATTTGGCCAAATACCTAACGACTCCGGTGAACAATGTAAAGCTGCGTTCGCACTTGCACCGAAACGTGTTTAGAGTCGTCGTGTTTAAATGAAACACGTTGTCACTAAACATGTTTGTAAGTCATTGTTTACATAAAGTGTCAGTTTCAAACGCGCTTCACGCTTGGTCCTATATGATTTTTGCGGTTTTACGGAACACGTATAAATCTAATTGATAATTAAGCTTTCAGAACCGAAGAATGGGCTGCGGTTTTTGTCGCATTCATTCTGTGGTATAATCGCGCGTAAACGTTCTTCAGAGGCGAAGAGCCTTTCGGCTCATAGCAAGTGGAGAGTATTTGTGCCATCTTAGGTACAAAATATTCAATTTTTTTTCAAGCAGTAATTTACAGCGCTTGTTAGACTGGGTTTTTGTCCCTTTTCATGGGCTTGCGGGGTTTTGCATCATCGCCCGACAGCCACCATTGTTTCTCGTCATCGAGCCTTTTTTGAACTAGGCATTGTCTCACTGTTGCCCCAACTTGAATTCTTTTTAGCACTCTCTTCCTTTCCGCTTTCGGACACCACGTTTAACGTGTTTTGTCTAGCCCAGATCGAAAGTAGGTCATGAGGTAGGAATCTGGTATAATCATGCTTAGAATAAACATGTTTCGAACATTAGTGATTCGCGCAATGCACTGCCTAACGTGAACGCTTTACATACTGCAACATGTTTCATTCGTGATCAGAATAAACATGTATCGGGCTAGTGTCAACGCAGTATATAGAGTATATAGCAGTGAACGCCTTACAAAACGACCCAACTTCATCAGATTTACTTCATCAGATCAACTGAACTTACAGGGGTATAAAGGGATGAAGATTGGAGAGAGCTTGAATTTAACTTCTAAACAGCCCTTCAGTGATGCTCTCCGCAAATGTTCGCGCAAATGTGCAACTCCTCGCCTCAGTCTTGTCCAAACTCTGTGCAAATGTATCGTGATGAGGCTGATCGTGTCCACCGGGACCCGTGCAAATGTTATCTGCAAATGTTATCTATTGCATAACAAGCACTTTATGCAAAAAGATGTACATTGGCGAAACAGGGAGGAGGCTGGGTGACTGTTTCCGCGAACACTTACGAGAAATTGAAAGAAATGACGAGGACGCATCCAAACCAGTCGCCCGACATTTCAATCTCCCTAATCATTCTAGCCAACAAATGACGATCTGCGGCCTTTTCCTACACCAGGGTTACACGGATAGCCGTAAAATCTAGAACAAAAATTCATTTTTCAAATTGACCCACTTAATCCCCACGGTATCAACGAACGCTTATTTATTCTTGTTTTTCACGTTGTCATGTTCCCACCAATAGCGTAGCTCCACCACTCCCCATATAAACGAAGTGCAACCCACAATTCCTTGATTCGCTCTGACGAAGGGCTAACGCTCGAAACGTCAGCTTTCAATCTCTTTACGGCGGCCAATCTACTTTATCAACTCAGTTGATAAATCCAAAATTTTGCAGATCACAGTAGTCGAGGGACCTGCAAGTTTCAAAGGCCATATTAAAGGCGCTGCGATTGATGTTGAAAGTACTACGAGCATTCACAATCTTTTGTTTTAAGTTCGCACATGCACTGTGGCTGAACAACTTAACAGTAACATTTTTATTGGTTAGTTGCTCATGCAAAATTCAAAACCTATTATTGTATGTGCACGATCAAGGCTAAAAAACGGTAACAAAAACATTAAAAAAATGATTTTGCTGAGCTTCATAATCTGATTCGTTCATTAACTGTGTGCAAATCAGTGAGAAATGTTAACCGTGAAAACGGCTATAGACGCAGAAACTGCAAAATTGCTTGAAAATGCTTCACATCCAAGTTCAAATACATTGTATTGCAAATGAGAAATGTTAATCGTGAAAAGGGCTATAGACGTCTCTCAGCAATGTTAGGCCACAACCATGTGACGTCATTTGGTCAGCAGTTCCCCCCCCCCCAACCCATCTCCACCCTCTCAAAACCCAGGCTTACTTCATGTAAGCACCATTAAGTGACTAGGTCACTGTTATTCTAATAGAAGCCTCTCCACGAAGTTTACCCTGCTAGCAAAGGTTTTTATCTTGCTGCGCCTTTTTCGTAGTCTTTTTACGGCTGTCTTTACCGTTGCTGAAGAAAACAGCAACAGTAAAGACAGCTGGAAAAAGACTACGAAAAAGAAGTGGCAAGATACAAAAACACCCTGCTAGTAGGGTACACGAAGTAAGCCCACGAGCATGTGACTTCATCGCTTGCCCACTCCACCCCACCAATGACGTAGTCTTTCCTTCATTTAAGCGTCATGAAGTGTTCTCAACAGTAATACTCTAATAGACGCCATCCGTTTTGTTGTTTTCTTTTATTTTCTTTCTAAAGTTGGATTGAACAAATTTCTTTTTCTCTCTTTATATGGAAAAAAGTACCGTTAAAACTAAGACTCTGGTAACAAGCAGTTTTGGGGCGATGTCGCGAGCTTATTCATCTCTTGCGCTTCTTGTAATGTAATAAATGCTCATATGATAGCCACCCATTGTTATGAACAAAACCGCGGCGGAGATAAGAAACAAAAAATTCGCTCACAGTTTTAGCTTATACTTTCTTATGCATTTGTTTATCGTTACCGTTTGAATTTGTGTATCAGCATTTTAGTGGGTTGTGTTGTGTTTTTTCGATGGCACCTTGATCAACCTCATTCCCAGGACTTTTTCCCTTTTTTTAAATTTGGAGAATTTAAAAAAGGGAACGAGTCCTGGGAACGAGGTTGCAACCTTGATCAAAAAGTGCAGGTGCACAAAAATTAGAGATGTAGGTCTAAGATAAGAAAAACATTGAAAGTTAGGGAAACCGGCGATAATCTTGGTAAATTTGCAGTGTGCTCACATTACGCTACAAGATCAGTCGAAAATTCTTAGGCATTCTAAGTTGCTTCTAATATGTACATGCACAGTGGTAATTATAAGTCGAAATAACGTTTTGTTGTTGTAGTAGTTGTAGTTGTTGCTGCTGTTTAACAAGTAAGTAGCTAGTGTACGCGTTTTCTCGGTATCATGAAGCGATCGTGACTGTTCAGTAGTGGCAGCGGAACGAGTTATCCACAGCTATTGTGGCTTTCTTGTAAAGAAACGTTTGAATTTTGACAAAATCTTTTTAAACGTTCTTTTGTAATCCCCGTTGCAGCCAGCGTAAACGAAGACGTTGACACAGTGGTTGGCATATGCCATTCCCATGGCTATTTTGATGAACAAAGTAGGAATTGTCGGACCTCCAATCATGTCCACGATATCGATAACGACAATGGGCATTATCAGTAAAATAAATAGCCCTACAACAAGGGACACGGTTTTTGCTGACTTCCTCTGCCTCGCCACTTCAGTAATCTTTCTTTTTTGCACCCGAGGAACATTGACATCTGTTTCTTCCATTTCCAAATCGTTTGATTTTTCTCGTGCTTGGGTTCGAACGCTTTGTTCTTGACTGTGAATTTTCCGAATGCTTTTTAAACTAGCCATAAGAATGAAAATGTACAAAGGCACTATGATGCAGATAGGTATAATGTGAATTAACACGTACAAAGCCGTGATGTAATCTGTGGTCAGAAACAACGGAAAGCGACAGAAATTTGCTCCGCTGTTGACCAGACCACCCCAGGCAAACAAAGGCAGACTGGCAAAAATCGCTAATGAAACCCAAGCCAAAATGATTACTGCAAAAACACCTTTTGTAGTCATGTACGTATAGTAAAGGAAAGGCCATCGGACACCGACAAATCTCTCGATGCTGATAAAAAGAATGCTTAAATTTGAGCTTCCACCGAAAAGAATCGAAAGAGCGATTGAAGTGAGACAAAACACACGATAATTACAGTCTGTGTAGAGCAACTCCACGAGTCGACAAGGGATTGCGATTCCTCCTTGAAGAAAGTCTGATAATGCAAGGTTACCAAAGAGGAAATTACTAGTTGTTCGCAGATTATGATTTATGTAGATCGCGGTCAACACCAAGGCATTACCACACAATGACATAAGCGAGATTAAGACGAGCACTGTTGCTATTATAGTTGTAACTACTGGTGAGTCACTACGAGAAGCTGACCACTCTGTTGCCAAAGCTGTTGTTGTTGTGCCTGTGTTGTTTCCGTTTTCCATATTTAAAAAAGGAACTGAGCGAGAAAAACTGAAACTGAACCTCGAATAGAATGATCGGTAGTAGGCGATTGTTCAACCTCCCAAGAAGTATGCGTGGAAATTGAACTTTGTCGTCCGTTGTGAAATGAATCGCAAATTAAAATATTGTTCGTTCCCCAGCGATGGATCTTCTTTCTTCTTGGATTTTCTTTTTAATTTGTTAGATATTTTTATGGTAATGCAACTAATGGCTCGTAATTTTGTCAGCGTAAATTAGATTTACAATCTCTTTTCTTTTTCATTTAACTTAGCTGGTAATAAAAAACTGTTACTGTTGACGGGATATTTATTTTTTTAAGCAATTATTGGACATACTCTATCGACCAAAAATAACAAAGTTTTGGACAAACCTTCTGTTTTATTCAATATTTTTTTTGGTGTTAAAAAAGTAAGAGAATAAACCGAGGAGACCACTCTAAATGCTCGCTTAATTGCAAATGTAGTTGTGTTCATTTTTCGTGGCGCTATCTGCCAACAATTTCACAAATTGGGGATTTTTTTTCTTTGTTGTGGTTTTTTTAATACTGGGGTTCATAATTGGTTCATCGAGCTGACTGTGTGCGCAATGGTTTGATCTAATCAAGACAAAGAGTTATAATCTCCGACTAACAGGTGCAGAACAAAACTAATCATACACAGTTCGCATGAATGACAAGTTTTTATTCCTGGATGTAATCATCTTTCTTCGTTATTTGCATCAGTTGACCGTAGTGTTTTGCTGCGCTATCTGATGATCGGTAAACTTTTCATTGCCCCAAAGTACAAACTTTGAATCCCTAAATGAATACAATATGTTAGATATCTTTTCAACGCTAGGTGTAAAACCAGGCCAAAGACCACATACAAATCTCAAAGCGCTACTGAGCCTATAATAGACTTTCCGTCTTCTTGCTATTTTTATGCCTGATTATGCAAGTGCTAATAATATACGAAAGGAAAAATAGACTTTTATCACCTTTTGGGATAGACGTAAATGGTGTGAAAATTTGTGATGGAAAAATATCACCGAAATGGCAACAGAGCAATCACCTTTCATCTGAAAGTGGCCTTCGGCAGTGTACGATAGCTGTAGTTTTTCTTCATGTTTTAAATTGTTTTTTGTTAGTTTGTCCGTCCTTTTTTCGTGCTGGCAGTTTGTGTCATATGTCAGTCAACAAACCTAAAAGCTATTTCTTTTTATTAAAAAGGGATGGTCACATTGTCTACTAAACCCTATCCGCAGATAATCCACCATTCTCAGAGAAAAATGAATAAAATGGAAAGAGTATATAAGGTGGATGTGGCCAGGTCCGTGTGAAAAACGAATATAGAACATCCCAACAGCCCATAATTTTTCCAACTATGTGCATTGATTTCTTGTTTCCCTTTTGAAAAACACAATGAAAACAGAAGGTAATTAAATGATGGCAATATAGCCGTCATCACTAAACTATATCACCCTACTGTACTTTTACCGTCTAATATCGGTATCGGGAAGGAGCACTTACAGAAAAAAACCTGTACTTATTCCAAATAATTTATCATAATATGTATCTCCTATAACTAGTGCGGCGAGTGAGTTCAAATCAACCGATGAAAACAGATTTGTAAGACTATAAAATGATAACGATTTAACAGTCTTGAGAAGTTCTGAAGGATGTGACTAGAAATTGAACACCGTGGTTACATAAGCTGGCGGTTTGATTTTAAAAATGTGGTGGGAGTTTTCCTTTATTTTTCTTTATTTCAGTATTATTTTTTTAAGTGCCTAGTATTTACCTGCCCTCCGAGCAGAGGACCTCTGTTCGTAGGGTAGTATTTACCACGCCAAAATGAAAATTGTGTAATTGTTTGCAAGTTAATTATGTCAGTCTACTTCAAACTTCTACCTTCTTTGAGACTTTTTTTTATTCATTCGCTTGTTGACAAATGTGCTACAGCGAAAGGTGTGGCTTTGGATAACTCGGCAGCTGACAAATAACAAGAAATTTTCATGTCAGCCTCGAAAAACTGTTTTCAACTTAACTACATTCTGAGAATCATCAGCTAAGATTTCTAATCAGTTGAGCCCTAATTTGAATTTTTTTCAGGTGTTCAGTTCATCTATTTGTTACACAAGTAAGAAAGCTTTATGTTTGCTAATTCATTTATTTAGTGACTTGAAAACTACGTAAATACAGAAATAAGTCTTACAAAAGTACCATTAATTCTACAATATTTCTCATGCACACAACATAGGAAAACCTGCTTATCTGTATGCCTCCCGAATTCGTAGGAAACTTACAAGCTTAAAAAGTATCTTTTTAAAAGCTCTCCTAAAGTCCTGGTTGAAGCCAGCATACACTAAAACATTGACGCAGTTATTGGCAAATATCATAAAAACGCAGATTCTTGTTAAAGGTTGTGGAGCTGACGGAGCTCCTAACATTTCAGCTAGGTCGATCACTATGATTGGTACTACAAGGAGAATAAAAAGACCAACAATTATAGAAACTGTTTTGGCTACTTTTCTTTGCCGTACAGTTTCTCTTTGGTGTCCGTTCCTTCTATGTGTACTAGAAGAAGAGTCCTCTCTTCTGTTGCTATGGCAAACATTTGTATGAGTTGCCGCCACTGCCAATTCTTGTGCGTGAATTCGCCTCATATGTCTTAAGCTGGCTTTGAGAATAAATCCGTATAAAAACATCACTGTTCCAATAGGAATCACGTGAACAATAACATACATGGCAATTATATAATCCAAGTTCAAGTAAACTGGAAAACGGCAAATTCTTGACGTAACATCAGGTGTGAGCCAAACAAGACGGCTAGCAGCTGTAAGGCTTAATACTGCGGCAACTGACCATGAAACAGCGATAGTGGTGATTATGCACTTCGGCGTCGCATAGCGTACGTAAATGTAAGGGTATCTGACAGCTACAAATCTGTCCATGCTTATTACTAAAATAGCCAGGTTTGAACTGCTTCCAAATAATATTGATGCAGGGATTGCGACTCTGCAGAACATGTTAGGGTTGTATTCTGTGCCCAGCACTTCTAGCACCTGTAACGGGATTGAAACAGCGCCTTGGAAAAAGTCTGCCACAGCCAAGTTTGCTAAAAAGTAGTTGCTCGTGTACGAACGCAAAGTACGATCCCAGCATACAGCTGTTATAACGAGCAGATTTCCGAATACCGCAATGAATGATATTACAGAATACAAGCAAGCCAGAGGAATGCCGGAACCGTTTGGTCGCTCGGTGAACTGGTCAACTGATTTGGAAGTCACAAAATAAAATGAGTTATTCTCCGTATAATTTGTCATTCTGCTTGCCAAATGGTCTTCACAATCAATACAGCTTCCTCGCCTACCAAAAAACCTGCTATTGCTGTACTGTGAATACGTACAAGTTGAATAAAGACGTGATTCCCTTAGTGGCGTGTTGTTGAACCGGTTCTGCATGGACTGAGCTCAATCGCGCTTCAGAAGCTCTGGACTAGCGAGACCGTAAGTTGACTGGTTTTTCTCAAAATTAAAAACAGTTCATCGTCCTTCCCACCGCCGTAAACAAAGCACTTTCACCGTTGCTTTTTATGCGTTTTTCAGTGACATATTTGTCAACAGCCGCAATAAAACTCCTCGATTCTGAAATCTTCATTTCTTATGTCCGTCATCCTTGTTTAACGTAATTATATTTCGTTGACATTCATTCCGATCATGAGTTTTTCAAAACACAGACTTTTCAACATAAGGGAAGCATTTTCCTAATAGCTGTATTTGCATTTGCAGTACTGATTAGAGCCGCTGTACCATAATCCAAACTAATCCGGCTATTCAAAGAACGTCTTATCTTCCATTTCTTTGAAACCATTAAGAGAATTGAATACAGTCAATGAATACATGGACTTTAGTTTGAGATCAAAATAGTCTATTATTTACTTTTCATTATACGCGGTCAGTTATTTGTGCTACGGAAAGCTGTTTAAACAAAAACCTCTATATTAGGTAAATTCTCATTTGTGCAAACTTATTACTTTTTCTTCGATTCGCTTGCGCTAACAAGTCTCGGTGGGAATTAAAAACATTTTCTAAATGGGTTTCAATTCTCTGTCAAGAAATTACTTATTCTTCTCACACACTCTCATAAATGATTTTTTTGTCTATTGTCTTGTTTACTCTCACTGTGTTTTTGTGACATTGGACAACGATGACATCAGCCGGAAAGACGATACAGAATCAAGTATAACTCATTCATTTATTCATAGTATTGATTTGGCTTATATTTAAAGCTTACAAACACTTGTATGCCGAATGATTCTTTTATTCCGATTCTCAGTCTTTTTCTTTTTTTTCTTTCCTATGAGGATCAAGTTGTTGTTTTCAACAGTAAGGATAAGTGCAGGAGACCACCACGTATGTCCCTGATATGTCTCTCTTCTGTCGATGACGACAGCAGCATGCTTTGCGCGCACTCCAGAGCTTTTGCTGAGAAGTTTGCCTCAGTCCTTTACTATAAACTAACTGCGATTTTGAGACTACAATACTTACTTCTTACTAACCGAGCGCGAGGGCCGCACTGGGAGAATATTGCCCGAGGTCTTTCTGGTACGGACCGAGCGAAGCGAGGTCCGTACAAGAAAGAATGAGGGCGATATTCTCACAGTACGACCCCGAGCTAGTGAGAGTTAATAAGAAGTTTATTATATGGCTGTGCCTGACACCTAACTACTTGAAAAGTGAGCCGTAGCAGATTGGAATGAATGAAACAGTGTACCGGAAAGCATTCAAGACCCAGCAGTTTTCTCTCACACAAAAAAATTATATCGCACAAGAAAAAGTAAAAACTTTCAAAGAACCTGTCTCTTTTCATTTAGCTTCAAATCATTCGAACTTTTTAATCAAATGTACTTTGATATTTTCTATATTCCCGCTTTACCAGCCGGGCATTAACATCGCTCATAATGCCCGTGGGCATTACGGGAAAATCCGGCCCCGAGTATTGACCAATCACAGGGCGTGTTATATATTTACAAGCTCTAGCCATATAATAATGCATTTTATTAAAAACTGGACTAGGTATATTGGGTTTCTAGCATTTTGATTGGCTGAACAGAGCTAGGCTATCAGCTCATATACCTGCTGTGACCAAATATGGTCAATGAACACTCAACAACTCCCCGGAGAGAAAAATGGACGAGAAAAATCACTTTGGAGCGAATTCAAGTTAAATCACTGAGAAATGCCAACAGTGTCACTGAGACACAAATCAAAATTCTTCTGGAGTGCCTGACTTCTTAGGACGACAAGAGAACTGTGTACAAATTAAAAAAATGTATGCATTTAGCGTTGTGTTTACAATTAATTAATACGTCGATCCTGAACATTTTACAAACGGTAGGTTTTGTCAGGACGGCTTTCCACTCCGAAATATCTAGACAAGACATACAATAAAACACAGTAAAATAGGAGAGAAGCATTTTAATAATAGAAACTGTCCACACATTCATGGCGAGTCAGTACGAAAATCGAGAAGCAATATAAACAACTTCTGAACAAACTACCAAGAAGGAAGGAAGGGTGACATTTTTTTGGCTATACCACGCGAAATTGACACTGGTTTACCTGCACTCATTGTAGCTCTCCGTTCCAAAAGTACAAATAATTAGGTACAAATCAGATGTCGTGTAAAATGAGTTGAATCGCTTTCCCAGTTGTTTGAGTGTTGTTTTTACCATGCCGTCCGCAACCTCTAAACTGAGAACAACTGCGTTTTGTGCTTTGCGTTTAACAAACTAAGGTGGTGCATTCTGACGTTCCTTACAACAGTGATCGTTTCTGAGCTGTACAGAAACAGCCTGTTCAAGTTCAAATTGTCTTCATTTCGATCAAACAGGCACATTTCGACGACACATGATGGCGCCGTTGGCGAACGGATTACAAACTTGTTCGGTTCAACTCCCACAGTTAATATGGTAAAATCGTACAGCTTCAATCCGCTTTGAACGATAATTACAACGATGTTTCCAGAAAAATCAAACACGTTACACATTTCAGAGCCAATAATTAATTAGAAGATTTTTTCCCCAAAACTTGGGCTACTTCGTTCACATCGGAGCAGTTTCCTTGATTCATTCAGCTTTGGTAAAGAAACGCTTCAACACTTCGCAAAGTTTTGGCGCCTTTATCACTCGGTCATGTGACCGATTCTTGTTCCCTTTTTATCTCTTTTCTCATTTTTTTTCTTTCTTGATTTTATTACAGTTAAAGTGGTTGAGTTTTTAATAAAACAATTATTCTACTCGGGCTTGCTGGATATCGAATGATTATAACTGTTAGGATATGTTAGTTACCAGGCTCCAAGTTACACGCTGTTATGCCTCGCTTTCATGTCAGTCAATGAAGCAAGAGTACAGAACGGCCATCTTGGATGTTCTTTACTTAGAAGTAGTTTAGAGAACATTACATGGTGTCAGACGAAAGCTAGAATGAATCAGCTTCCACCGCCGAATCCTATGACATTCGAGGGAAATGTTGCCGAAAACTGGAGCAGATGGATCCAGCAGTTTCGACTTTATCTCAACGCGACGGGTCTCGACAAGAAACCACAGCAGCAGCAATGTTCGTGTTTGCTAACAGTTGCCGGACCAGAGGCGTTGGAAATCTTCAATACGTTTGCTCTCAGTGACACTGGTCAGACGAAGATTGAAGTGGTGATTACCAAGTTTGAAGAATACTTCACACCGAAGAAGAACGTGACGTACGAGCGACATGTGTTCAACACGAGGGCGCAGGGAGCGACCGAAGGAATTGATGCTTACGTCACGGAATTACGCAAGCTTGCTAGAAACTGTGAGTTTGGAGAATTACATGATTCCTTAATTCGTGATCGTATTGTGTGTGGCATCCGAAGCAATGTAGTCAGGAAACGTCTTCTGCGAGAAAAAGATTTGAATTTGGAGCGAGCAGTCGAAATTTGCAAGTCATCTGAAATTACTGACAATCAGTTGAAAAACATAGTTGTTGATCAGGATGTACGAGAGGTGAACGAAGTCAAGAGTGACTCAAAAAAGCCACCAGTAAAACCAAAAGGGGGCAAAGGAAAACCCAGGCAAACAAAGAAATCATTCAACTGTAGAAGATGCGGAGAAGAGCATGAGCCCAAGAAATGTCCAGCATACGGACAAATTTTGCCACAAATGCAAACAAAGAAATCATTACGCAAAAGTGTGCCGTTCAAAGCCAAGGGACAGCTCAAAAACAAATGGATGAATACAGGTTAGATGATGATTCAGACACAGATGAATTCTTTATTGGGGTCTTAGAAGCTAAGCCAGGCAGCCAGAAAAGTTGGATGCAAAATGTTGTTATCAACAATCTCCAGGTCACTATGAAATTGGACACTGGTGCCCAATGTAACGTGTTACCGTACTCCTTGTACTGTAAGCTGACACGAGAGAAACTGAGGAAGTCAAATACCTGGCTTGTGTCGTATACTGGCCACAAGATACCAGTAATGGGAAAAGCCACTCTCCCTGTGAAACTCAAAGGCAAGTTCCACCCTGTTGAGTTTCATGTCACTGAGCATCCAGCCAAACCAGTAATTGGTCTTCAAACCTGTAATGATCTAAATTTAGTCAAGAGAGTCAGTGCAGTTGATACCCAAAGGGATGAGAACTCATCCAGTGACACTAGTAACCTGGATGTCAACGAAATTCTAAAGAAATATGAGGATGTGTTCGATGGTATTGGATGTTTGGAAGGTGCT